>PNEQ01057459.1:10523-62867 GCA_003012365.1 Medauroidea extradentata
TACTGCCAATCAGCGTGAGGCAGCTGCTCTGCTAGTCGGCAGCCAGGCCAATAGGAAACCTGTAGTAACATGCAGGAGCCAAACAGACACGGGGCTGGAGTCTACAGCCTCGGGCAGCCAATAAGCGGCCAAGTTCGCCTATATCAAACGAGCCGCCACGTCATTTCACGTCTGTATTACTATTTAGTCTGTGATAAGGCCCAGGCGGAGTCGCAGTTAGTGGCAGAGTTAAACTTACGACTGCTTTTCGCGTGGACAGCCATAGCTACTTGTCCTGCTGCAGAGTTAACTCAACTAGCAGATTTGTTATTCTAATACTTGATGACTATACTACCTATCTGGGGTACAAAGAGGTTTTTCAATTAATGTAAATATTGTGTGCTATGAGCACGGCCGTAGAAGAACAGGTCTGGACACTCGCCTGGATATTTGACCTCCTTGTTGTTTGGCTGTAGTTCACCAAGCTACCGAGAATATTGTGTTTTATTGGCGCTGATGTTACGGCGGTCGGACTAAACTCCGCCCACTTCCTTTCCGCTAAGATAAACAATCTATCAAAACGTATTTTTTTTATCAATTTATGAAATACTTTCTTCGCTCACAAATTTAAGAAAAGGCTCCAGCAATCTTTATTTACTTTATAAATTTAACAATGGAAAAAAGTGGACAGAGTTTGAGTCCGACCGCCCGGAAAACAGCACGACATTCTCGGTAACTTGACGAACTACAGCCAAACAACAAGGGGGTCAAGCAAAATACATTGTTGGATAGGCGAGTGTCCAGACCTGTTCTTCTACGACCGTGGCTATGAGTAATACAAGCGAGCAAAGCCGCGGGCGCACTGCTAGTAATGTATAAAAAGCGTTCGCCTTCTGTGTATGCAATATGCAATCTACGTTTGTTTTTGGTGCGGGAACCTGCGTTGTGTCGTACCACGCTGGCGGGCACTGAAATACTGGTCAAACGGGGCAGAAGTAATGTGTCACACTGCAGGTACTATATACTGTATGTCTAGTGGCAGTGTGTCGTCTACCGTCTCAGGTGACGAAAATGCCTTTCACGCTTTAAGAGAAATTTTAGGTTATATATAATAATAATAATAATAATAATAATAATAATAATAATAATAATAATAATGACAGCGAAGAGATGCAATGTTTTCATATTTTCTCAAATAGTTATAACCTATGTTATTCATATTTAATATGAAACAGCTAAATATACAAAGTGATTATCCCGCCGAGCCATTACAGTGGTCGCTAACAATAGCAGGTTTCAAGTTGTATTGATAAAAAAATTTTAAAAAATTGTCGGTATGTAATGGAAATCAAAAAGCGACCTTGTGTGTTAATGTTTTTCCTTTTTCATCTTTCCGATGTGTTAAACGTTAAGTCGTGACATTGTTCCTTCAATCACAAGGAAACCCATAAATTCAAGTTCAAACATATCAATTATCCTTAACACCTATAACTGTAATAGTTATATCAAAAATTATTTTAATTATACAAGAATTTGTATCTATTCTTGTATGGAAGAATAAGAGTGGCTCGTTTGGGTAGATGCGTGGAACGTAAGGTTTAATTTTGCTTGTTTTGTGAGCAAGCTGGTAATTTATCTTTACTTCTTCGAAAGATAAGACCAGATGAAAGGGGCACACTTATTCATTACTTATCTCGTCTTCTGTTTATAACAACTGTTAGAAAACTGAAGCAAAACTCGCTCGCTTCCCTACAAGCTACAAGAGAAACACGGTATGTAATTATTAAAAGTAAAGTTTGTAACGAAGTTTGGCAGACGATAAAAGGCCACTACTCAAGGGAATCAATGCGTCCGTTACTGGTCGGCCCTTCAACCTGTTCCCAAGGATGCCATCTCGTGAAAGGATTCTGCTCAAGGTGACTTTGAAATGGATAAAGATATTTTATGTATCTTTGAATGATTTTTGTAATAGAGGTGTACGACAAACTGAAGTGTTTTGTTGGATACATGTCATTGCAGAGAATGGAAAGTCGCGGAAAACCCGAAGTTACATAAAAATACCCGAGCAAGAAAAAATTTTAAAAAATTATATAATGAAATACAAAAAAAAAAAACAATATTGTATGTTTGATTTATTTTTTTTATGATTTTTGGTTTCCATTATGTACCAGCTATCTTCAGATATTTCGGAACTATCTGCATGCTTGTTGACTACAGATGTTTCTGGATTCTCTGATTTGTTTCTTGTTTATTTATTTATTCGATAACAATGGCATACATCCAATAAAACACTTCAATTTGGCAGATATTTTACTGGGCTTTTAAAAAAAAAGTCCAGGAATATTTCGCTCGTTCAGTGATCTGTAGGTTAGAACCCTTAGTATAATAAGCTTTCTAAAGTATCAGCAGTCTATCCGTTGGTCGCTGCCCCAGTGAGCATCCACTTCCACGCCAGACATACGCCCCTTAGTTTACTTGCAGGATTCTTATTGACTTAAAAGTTCTCTGAATAGAGCCATTGATGTTTGGTGAAAATAATTTTGTACCAACTTGTTTCAATGCCTTATGAGCACATCTGCAGTTATTCTTCACGGTCAGAGATTAAAAGTTTCTAATTCTCAACGTCTTGGGATTCTGACCGCAAACCAAGTATGTATGGTGTCGCAGTAACTTTGTTGGCGTAGTCAAAAAAGTGACGTCTCGGCACAAAGACATGCTTTCAGTAACCATGAAGCATAGCTGCATATGTACGTAAGGCATTGAAACAAAGTGATGCAAAAATGTTTTCTCGAAAATCATTGGTCCATACTGATCACTCACTAGAGCAGCTGATGTACAAATAACTGATTTTTAGATGTGCGTGAATTCCGCGGATATATTTTAATTCAGGTTGAACGCCAAGAAGCTATACTTCGCTGTCAGTTCTCCTATTTGACGAGAGTTTTTTCGACGCACCTTGGATGACATCGAGCTTATAATAAATAAGGATGTAATTCGTTGGGCTATCACGTGCTACATGCGTATACGCTTAGAAACCAATCTATAATCGGTTGTGACCATTGGTTGTATAGAGCTGAGATATCAAGGCTGCTTTCAGATGAATATGATTAACTGACGCACCTCTACTGATATAAATTGTACATAGCACTGAGGGGTCTACCCGATAGGTAGGGGCAGGAAAATGTCTCTAATTCAATCAACTTCATACCAGAATCCATTGTACTATGCACACACAAGCTCCGTCTATTCGTTCATTGTCTGCTGTCACACTGAGTATAGCAGCTAGTGGACAAATAGTCGGGGTTTGAGCATACATAAGATAGTGAATTCTTGCATGCAGGCCATTGAATTAGCGAATTTATCCTGTCCCTAGCGACAGGTAGAGACCTGAAATATCCTCGGGTTGACTGACCCGTAGGCTAGCCTCCAAGACAATCTGTGTGTTCAAGCAGACAACAGCTTCTCATTAATTGCTCACTGATACAATAATACCACACGATTGAGTCTGCATTGATTTTATTCTTTATTATTGGCTCAGCGCTCTCCAAGAGGTGTCAAATAAGTCAAGAGCCATTTGAAGTGACATGAGTTTACAGTTGTTTGGATTATAGCTTGTGCCGGAAAGACAACGCGAGTTCTTCAGGTCCCCACCGATATGTCATTCAGTGTGTCCTGTCAAGGCCGTCAAGCAGTCTGGAGAGCTTAAGCCGTTAGAAATTTATTTAAGAACTGGTCAAAGTGCGTGATTGACGTGAGCTTAGAATAAGTTTCAAAAACATTACTCTTGTGTAAATCCACATAAGGTCCTCCGGAAAACTTTGAAACCTATTTTACTGCTCCTTGAAATGACGAAAAATAGGCATGTTATAGACCTAGGTATAAATAGATTTTTGCATCAGCTTATCTTAATGCATTACGCGCACATTTACAGCTCTGCTATACGGTTATTGGCAGTCTGTAATTGTTCACATACATTTCTCATCCGACTGAGCTAGTCGGAGCAAGTTTACTGCCACACCACACATCTGGGATTTGCTTTAGAATCCCCAAGACGTGTAGGAGTTACAAACATCCAACAATGACCATGAATAAGAACTGCATATACGCTCGTATGTCAAAGTATTTGGTGGTAAAATGTTAGCGTCATCGCTGAATATCTAACAGAGATGATCCATCGGCATAAGAATTAACGCCAGTTCACTGACTTTGGCCTAGAGGCCAGGTTGAAGCGTGATGAGTGTGCAGTGTCGCCCTTACCACTCCGAACTTCCAGGCCTCAAACTCGCAAAACAAATTCATCGCTAGGCGGCTACCTTAAGAGATCGTTCCAGTGTTTCAGGCGCATGAGTGCAACCCGCATTAACAGCATATAAATCAAGGCTAATCTTACTATCGCTATAGCAGTAAGAGTATTACTCACATCAAAGTCATCTTGGCATTTTCCATAGACAGAGTCCCCTTATTTTCGCTGCGTTTACCGAAGTCAAGTGTAAAGAATGGTTGACTATAAATTTAACGAAACGTTTTTTTGCATCACGTTGATAATGTTACCGTTTGTATACTTCATTTTGCAGAACGCAGCGAAAATAAGAACGACTGTGTTGTCGGTAAAACGTGAAGATAATGTTGATATGTGTAATACTCTTACTTCAATAGCGATAGTAAGATTAGCATTGATTTAAAGGGGTTAATGCAGGTTGCATATATGCGCCTGATACACTGGAACGGCCTCTTAACCCGTGAAATTTCCTGGACTTTGTCTACCTAGCCACCAAGATATCTGTACCGTAAACACTGCATTCTTTACACCAACGTAGGTAACATTATCTGCCCAAAATATGGTTTTATATGCTGATTAGCGAAGCAGTACTGATCACTACGGATAGTGATTTATAGAGACTGGAAAAATTCGCAGGTTCACTGTCATGAAGGCTAGTCTCCAAGAACATTTGTATTCTGAAGTACACATTGACTGCTTGCTGACACAGTGATACCACAAGATTAGAGCACACGATTTTTCGCGAAAAGAATTCTGCAACGATTTGTTTCAATGCCCAGCTTCATGGTCAGTGATTGGCTGTGTTTAACTCTCTGCGTCAAGGATTCTACCCGCAAATCACAGCCGTGTGGTGTCGCAGTAACCTTGTTCCTGTTGTCACAGTCAAATGAGCCACGTCTGTGCAATAATTAGAGGTATACATTCCAGGTCAGGTTGAACGCCAATTATGTATACTTCATTGTCATGTCTGTGTCTTGCTGGCGGCTGTTACGAAACGCGTTTGACTGCTGCAAGCCAGTAGTAAATAAGGAAATAATGCGAAGTGTTATCGCTTGCTACCTGCTAGTACTGTTATAAGCCAATAGATATCCAGTGGGTATATAGGACTGACAAGTCTAGGCTGCTGCCAGATGAATCCGCGAAATTGACGTACCTCTAGCAATAATACATTCTGCCAATAACCACGAAGCACATAAGGCATTGTAACAATCTGCTGCAGAGTTCTTTTCGCTAAAAATCGTGGGTTCTACACATGAATGTACCCGCAATCAGTAGTTTCTTCATTATTGGTTCAGCGCTCGTTATGGAGTGTCAAACAAGCCAACAACCAGTTGCGAAAGTCACACAAACTTACACTTTTTGAAGTCTAGTTTGTGCGTAAAACAAAACGCGAATTTTTCAGGTCCCTAGTGATTTATCGTGGTGTAAGTTGACTGTTTGCTAGGCTTCAATGTAATGTATTCATTTCCGTAGCTTTTCTTTCGTTATAGGTTTCTATTTGACCGGGCCACTGCTAACTCTAGTGCGCTAAGATTTAACGTGTATGATTCGTCTCACTGTAAAAAAATATCCGCCTTGTAAATAGCCAAACTTTTACAGTTGTTACAACATAATACAGGAGTGCTACCATGGATGTCTGGGAAAAAATTCTACCATACCTACTTTCTTAGCAATTCTATACGCACGTATGGCAAATTTACAAACTATTTTTACAGTGCTGCGACCGTGGCACACAGAACCACCCGTCAATCGTACAAGTCCCATGACGCTGCACTAGTTTGGAGAACGAGGGCAGAAAATATTCTCGGATTTTCCACCACCTCTACTGGTCAGCACCTGAGTCGCTGCGAATCTAACAGAGATTGTGAGTAACGTGTCTCCTAAAAATGGTGGCGCTCGTATGATGAAAAACGGAAGTCACAGTCGGAAATGCACTAGGGAAGACAAACCTGCGGCCGTTTCCGCCCGCTGATAATGTTTGGGAAGTTTGCGACACCTTTTCCGACTAAAAACTTAGTTATGAATATAGTTTTTCCTATACAGAAAGTAAAATATCATACTCATTTGCGAGACATTTGCTATTGCGCAACGTTACTTTCCACCGCAAATCCGAGGGAAAATATTTCCCTGAGAAGATTAGAGAATGTTTCCTTATGCTATATATCGGAAGTTGTGAAAATTCGCAGGTTCTAAGTGTGTATTCACTTATGTAATTTCATGAAACTGCTCAGTCTGTAGATCTACTGATTTTCGGAGTAAATAATTTTACACGGCTTTGTTTCCATGCCTTACTGAGTGTGCACACCTACTTCATGGTTTCTGGCAGAGTGTATTTATGTTCGGAGGTATCGCTCATTTCAATGTGTCAACCAGTACAAGGTTACTGGACATCAAACGTCTGAAAGTTGTGAGTGGAACCCCGAGAAACTCACACTTAAAAACATCCTGAGACGTGCAAATTTCGCGTTATAATTTGGCGACAGGTTAGAATTCACTGGTCTATACTCAAGGGAACATACTTAAGAGTCCCGGAAATTTCGCGGATTCAACTGAGGAAAGTTGGATTTCTAAGTCATGTGTATGTTGGAAACTTTTTCGATCGGGTCATTGTTTATTAGACGTGACCTTGAGGACTCCTAACCAATGGCTAGAGAAGATGATTTATTGCGGGAAAACTTGACTGTTTGCTGGGTTTCAACGTACGTTCAGCATATCAAAATATTACTGGCTTTCGGTTGTACGTGGAGCTGTTACCCTATTTGACTGAGCCAATAACAATCCAACTGTTGTAATATGTGATGTCTGTTATTGGTATACAGATAACCACGCTGTGTCAGGTGTATATCACCCAGTCATACTAGTTGCAAGAAACTACAGCGTTTTAAAGGGTATGCTGGAACGAAAAATTTTCGCGATATACCATCCTCTCTACAAACGGCGGACGTGCATAAAACACTCGCTGACTCCCACGCTACATCGTCAGATATTCAAATGCCCACTCACTGGGGCAGCAGACAATGTACAAGTAGTTGAGTACAGAGTATACACAGGACTGTACATTCCAGCCAGCTGGTCGATGAAACCCGCGAAATTATCCAGGTCTCTAAACATAATCCGTGATGTTATTGGCTTCGGGTCTTATCTCGTTGTTCCCGCATTACAAGATAATTGGCATTTTTCAGTTGACCATGTACGACTGGCTGAGAAAGTCTTTCCAGGAGCGCCATACATTCTATCGATCGTCCATCAGAAGTCAGATGAGCGCATAGAAACTTCGAGTCCAGTCTGATGGCTAGAGACATCCAAAAATTGCGTTATCATTTGGTAGCAGACTAAACTTCACTTTCCTATACATAACCCAGTATAATCTATGTTTCTATTGGCCACAAACTGTTATGTGTTTTCATTTACGTGTGTTACGTCTTTACAGAGATTGGCGTCTCTACCACGTAAGCATTCTCCGCGGTAAGTCGCGACAATATCGGCCAGCGGGAGACGTCGAACGAGCCTATAGCCACTTGGAGTCTAATTAGTTGTCAGAAAATAACGCGGATTTTGCATGTATCTGCTGATGGCAGTTAATAACGCGATATTTGTCATGTCTCTACCTATCACTGACTGTGAAGCAGAGCTGGGCGTATGCACAGTAAGTAGGGCCAGGAATATTTCGCTATTTCAATTACCTGCATGTTAGAATCAACTATCCTATACATACTCAAGCCCCGGCCATTTGTCCACTAGCTGCTGCTCTGTGGAGCAGAATACAATGAATGAATAGGGCCCGGTAATTTTCGCGAAAAGATTTTTGCCCCACTTTGTTTCAGTGTATTACGTGCACACCTGCAGATCAACTTCATGATTATTGGCAGGGTGTTTTTGTGCAGAGTTAACATTCATTAGACTGTGCCAATCATTTCATGGATAACTGTGACACAACACGTCTGTGATTTGCGAGTTTAACTTCTAGACGTTGTATGTTAAGGCATCCAATCACTGACCACAAAGCAGAGATGCAGGTGCGCACGTAAGGCACTGAAACAAAGTGCTGCAAAAATCTTTTCGCGAAAACTACTGGGCCCTATGAATGAATAGACGGGTTTTGGTATGCATAGGATAACGGATTCTAGCCTGTAGGTAATTGAATTCGCGAAATTTTCCAGTCCCTAACAATAAATCTTCAAAACATATTGGCACAAAATTATTTTTCGCTAAAAACCAGTGACTATCCGTCCGGAATAATTTAATAGCAACTGGTAATCTGTGAATATTCAATGACCCCGATTTAGAGTGTAAGTTACAGTTGTAGAGTAAAACAGGGATATTTACAGTGCAAGAAACAGTTTCAGCAGTTGTGTATTTCACAAGTAAGCAGCCGATTTTACAGAATACGCTTATTTCCTGAAGATAAATCTTTAGAATTTTTTTTGTGACAGTGAAGTTTAGACAGCTGTGAGTTGATATAGATTGTTTAACAGATAAATTCAAGATTTCCTTCAACTCATACTTTAAGAGGAGTTTTTGAATAGTAACTGGGTTAGCCTAAGTAGGTTAAAATTTCATCTTAAGGCATTCATACAGTAATCTTCGTAACGTTTCCACGCGTTCAGTAAGTCACAAGAGTGGATTATAGATTAGCTCACGGTAAACCGTGCTCGAAAGCAGAGTCAGTTGCACGCCATACAAAAAAATAATAAATAAATAAAAAATAAACCGTCATAGTAAAACTTAAAAAACAAAGTGAAACCGACCGTACTTTGTTCAAAATATCGAACAAAGAAGCACGAAAGGAATAGTATATTCGAAACACGTATTAAATAACGTGGGACGATTCTGCTTATGTCGTCGCATTTAGTAAAATATTTATAACCAGAGCCAGTGACTTTCGGTGAAAATAATTTTATAACGATTTGTTTCAGTGTGTTATGTGCACGTCTGCAGCTCTGATGCGTGATCAGTGATTTGATGTTTTTAACTCTCATTGTCTCAGATCTCAGATTTCTACCCGGAAGTCACAGACATGTGGTATCGCAGTAACCTTGTTCTGATTGGCATAGTCAAATGAGCAACGCCTTACCAGTAATGCTAATGCTTTATGCCAATAACCATAAAGCAGAAATGCTGATGTGCATGTAATACATTGAAATAAATCCTTGCAAAATTATTTTCACCAAATATCACTGTCTCTATTCATAATAAATGTTCAATATGGGTAGAGTTTTTTTTTAATTCTTACCATTTTAAAAGTCCTTAATTGCTTGCACGAGTGGATACGTGGAAACCTGGTCAAATAACTGAGTAAATCTACCGAATAACAGCTAGTTGCTTAAAAAAACTTACAGAACGGCTGTTTCTACATCAGTTCTGATAGAAAATCTTTAAAACTATTGCATTACTTTTTTTAACGAGTTCAATTATAGTACTACACTACAAATACTACAAATATTTGCACGTCAACTGCTGAAAGTACGTGAGCTTAAAATATGTTGTCAGTTGAAGTCAATACGAAACGCGACAATAATTATTTTGTTGACCCTACAAAGCACGTATTTAGGTAAGCAAATTATTTACTTCTGAAAGTTCTGAGAAAATATTACGTGGTTGATACAAAATAAATAATAAGTTTTGAAACATACCAACGCAAATTTTGTTAGTTCGACCATATCATAACATTTGTCCAATTCTTCGCTTGAGATCTATCGTCGATAAGTATTTTACACTGAATGCTACAATCGGCATAAGACCATGTTGATACAAGTATTCTCAGTAAATGATTTCGACGTAAAAACAAAGACCCCAAAAGCTGAAAATAATTAAAAATGTGTATCTCCGTAAAGTCATGTATATTTCAATGATAGGCTGGATGTGGTTTTAAAATTACAGCTGTAGTCCCGACAGGTCCCAAGTACTTCGAAGTATTCGATTTTTGTATTCAATGTTAGTATTATTTACAATTACAATATAAACACAGATAAAACATATATAATTTGTGTTACACTTTGAAGCAATAACGATAAAGTAATATATTTAACAACAAAAATATTTCGGTACTATGAAACAAATTATTTGGTTTTAACAAACATAGACTAATTTGTTTTACTTAATAAGATATTTCTCTCTTTGTAAAGCCAAATTCACTGTAATTACTCTTTCTTATTTGTAATTCCTTTTCATAATTACAAGGAAAAAGTAAAAAAAAAACACGTTGGGTGTTATAAGGCTGCAAAATATAATTTTTCTGGGTAATAGCAAACAGTTTTAGATATCAGTGGTAGAAATAATCTCACGAAATGAGACTTTCGTAATCTGCACTGACCGAAAATTTTTCTGGCCATATTGATATCAGAGATACGTATACATTGTATAGAAACATTATCTTCATGAGCGATACGGTGATTAGGCGCAAATGACACTCTTAAAGTTTGATCAGAAATGGCAGAGTCGTTATAAATCTTCGGGATTTCGATAACTTCCACTTGACGAAAAATTTTCCCCTTGCGGTACATGTCAATCAGATAAGGCAGATAAAAGGCGCTGCAGTAGGCGAAGATCGTGATAAACAACTTCTCGGCTATGCAGTCGTGTGCAATCATGCGTGTCTATGCACTCTACCATTGTCTCTCTCGTGGAAAGCAGCGTACTTCGAAATGGAAATCCTGCCGAGAAGGCTCAGATTAAGAGCGCTCTATGCTCTACAACGTTAAGGCTTCGCTCTTTAGCATTGCAGTGGTTTCAAAAATATATTTTTAAACGCAAATTAATACATATATCAAAGATTCAATCTGGCAGTTTTAACACTTATATATCATCGCGTGTATATGAATTTTTTTTTGTTACAATACACCAAACGGATTTTAAGATTTTTTCCCCTGAAGTAGCACATATTTTGTTGCCAAAATGAGCCAAAATAAAGCAAAATAATTTTTTGCTAGTAAACGGTACATTATTTAAAAAAAAAACGCTCTGGCAAAATTGTGTATCGTATGACTGTACACAGTCTAAAATTTTTTTCAAAGCATTTTGTTAAAAAATATTTAAGTTATTTGCAATTGTTTGAAATAAATGAACGATCATGGCATTAATGGATAGAGATGTGCAAAATTCGCGTTTTTTTGCCTTCAAGCAGTCTAGACCGCAATAGATGTAGGCTCGTTCGACGTCTTTCATTGGCCAACAATATCGCGGCCTACCAGACGGAATGCTTATGGACAGTAATGAAAAATCCCTAGGTATATTGTTCAACCTCCTGTTAAGTGGTCACACATGTAAATGTCCTCACATATAGGTTCGTGGCCAATGAAATCACATATTGCGTTCTAGTATGTACGGGACACTAAATCCCAGTTTGTCGTCAAATAATGCGAATTTCACAGGCACTACCAATGGCTTTTCTTATTCGTCGGTATGTCGGACAGACAGACGAAGTAGACAAAGACCTTGCCGTTGAAGACTTCAAAGCGCTATTAAAATGGACATTCTAGGCAGGATTTGCCACTTTGAAACCCATGATTATTATTATTTTCGTATCTTCCGCAGCATATGCATAACTTATTCAGACATTCATAGATATTTTGAAACGATTTATTAAGTTATTACGACCAACAATAAAATCTCAGTGCAAACATTCTGTAGACAGCAAAATTTTGGTCCGAACATACAAGAGGAGAGAAAATATAATCAGGGACTCCTGATTTTTGTAAAAAGTTTTATGCTCCACTTTGTTCCAATGCCTCATGTGCACGTCTACTGCTCTGCATCGTGGTTATTGGCAGCGTATCTTTGCGTAGAGGGGTCTCCTATATTAATACGCCAATCATAAAAAGGTTACTGCGACACCACAGGTCTGTGATTAGCGGGTACAACCCCAAACAAGAGCTGAAAGTGTGCACATCAAGCACTGAAATAAAGTGGTGAAAAAATAAATTCGGTAAAATTAATGGGGCCTAAAAATAACCAATAACTACCCAGAACCACACATAACCTCGCTCGTTTTTAAACTGCATCTCTACTCTTTTATTGGACAACGTACTCGACGCGATTTCTCGGTGGAAATTTTAACTGTAGCTATCACAAATCAGCGTGCACACGAACATACGTACATACAAACGTATTACTTTCTACTGGCGTGTCGTAAATATAATTGTGCATTCAATAGGAAACAAAATTAGTTGCTAAAATTATCCATAATATGTTTAAAGAACACGATTTCTTGTAGTAATTAAATAATGTTGTAATTAAGCAAAATAAATAAGGCACTACATTAATTAACTCGCTACCAACCATACAAGAATTTTAGCAACTATTGTTAGTAATTGCCAGCGATTTTTAAAAATATTTTGTTTGGCATCGCCAAACATCTGGATGACTAAACAGTGTTTTTTCTGAAATCATTGAAAAATTAATTAGGTAGTACTTAGGCTAGCACCTGGAAACTTCATCATTGAACGTTATGTGAGAGGATTTTACAGTCTTTTAACAACGAGGTATTAAGAGCCGATGAGCGTGACATGAGGTGAAGGGACAATACAACATCCGAGCCGTGATTCGAACCCAGGACCTCTCGCACCGTAGGCCGTCGCTTAACCGACTATGCTACGGAGGCTGGCTTTCATTGTTGAAGAATGCACATTAACAGTTATTACCAGACTGAGCGTTGTGGTTTAGTATCTCCTTGTAGATGTACTACATGCACTGGCAAAGACATACAATGTACGTAGATATTTATTTTCTATTATTACGTCATTGATTTTCGTTTACTTTCGAATTATTTTATCGAGATTGTCAGAAACCTAAATGGAGCATCATTAAAATTGAGACGAGTGTCTCATCAAGTCGGCCTACATAAAACTGCCAGTTTTACACCTGCATTAATGTCTGCAATTTATATTTTAAAAAAACTGAGAAAGAGTTGCCCCTTTAATAAACGAAAAAACGTAATTCTATGTTTGAATTTATTTATTAAATTTTGTTCTAGCACTCCTATAGCTACCCTTGCATCTGAAATAAACTTGTTTACCCTTTTAATTTGTATTGAAACCTAGGATTCAGGGTTTCAAACCCTGCGCACTCTGCTGTATTGCAGGTTGTCTACGTCAGGGGTTAGCCTTGTCCTTGCGACTTCTTATTTATTTTGGATTTGGAGTTTGTACTTAATTTTTCATGATGTCTACAGGAAAACCATAGATACAGAATTTGGCAAAATCTAACCTGCTGTCATTACTTTCTGAAGCAGGTGTGGACTGTAATGAAAAGGAGGACATTGACAACCTGCGAGAAAAGGCCCGGTGTTTTGTCCGAAATCAGCCTTCTGGACGTTAGGAATTTGGTGAGCCTAGAACCACAATTTATAAATTGGTAAGGCTGTTACCACAGAACTTGAGGATTCCAACTTGGACTAGTACCGCCCCTCAGGCAGTTGTAAAATTTTTTGGTAGACCTGTTGGTCATAACGTCATTAAATATTTGTCCTTTACCAGTCATACGTGCTTCAGTCTTTGCTTATGTTCCTGAAAATCTGCAGTCCTTGATAAGCCTTGCTATAAATGAGAACTTGAAATATTCTGATTTAAAAGCTGAGATTTTGAAAACTGTTTGCGCACCTCTGACAATTAGTCAATTACAGTTAAAAATTACTCAGAGACATCAGCAGTTTGGAGAATCTGTGCGGGATTTTGTTCAG
Source organism: Medauroidea extradentata (assembly GCA_003012365.1). NCBI lineage: Eukaryota > Metazoa > Arthropoda > Insecta > Phasmatodea > Phasmatidae > Medauroidea > Medauroidea extradentata. Next base: position 24,458 of record PNEQ01057459.1, read on the forward strand.
TGAACCACAAGGAGGGTAGAAATATTAGGTTTGCCCTGTAATAAAGAATATTTGACAAAGATTATGATCAATAATTTATTGCACAAAAATTGGGTTTTTTATACACACTTCTCAGCCGAAAACTTTTAAAGGAATTATTAGATTTGGTTACAGAAGTAGAACTTGTTAGAACAGATTGTTTTCAGGGGGCAAGTAAGGGACTGAATAAAGAGGATAAGGAAAAACATAAAGGTAGTTTTAAGTTTTGTTCTACAGGCAACCATACCTCAGCATCATGTTTTTGGCATAATAAGAGAACAGGAAGTCAGTTAGGGCAAGGGCAGGGTAAAATTCTGAGTTTGTCGGAACAGGTCAAGCATGTAAGGAATGTTCAAGGAACATCAGGAGAGGAGAAACCCTCTCCCATAGACAGTAGGGGGAAATCTGTAATCTGTTTTTATCGTAAGCAGGAGGGACGTTTCCAAAAACAATGTCTAGTAAAAGGAAGACATTTGGGATTCATGTGGTGGATCATATTTCAAGTAAAATAAAGGCTGGATTACTGGTTGTTTCAGTAGTAATAGGTAACAAGATCCTTCCGGCTCTTATCGATTCGGTTGCTTCGGCATCTCTGATTAGTCATTCATTGTGAAATTATTTATTGCGATCTTCACCTGTAGGGAGAATAAAGTTGTCGCTGGGACCTCAAATTTAATTTTCTCTAGCTGATGGGGGCATTATTCATTCTGATGTTGTTACTTTTAAAATTAAAATTGATCAGTTTAGCTGGAAATATAGTTTCCAAGTAATTAAATCATTGTCACGCAGTATTACAATGGGCCATCATTTTTTGGGGAAAACCCATCCAGTTCTTAATGTGGGTAAGGAGAGCTTAAGCTTTAGTTTCTGTCCAGATGTGATGATCCCTCTGGAACATCAGCCATTTGATGCTAAGCATGTTATGGTTGTTAACTTATCTGAAGGACAACAGTTTCAGTTACAACAGCTTCAATCATTCAATATAGTTATGTCATAACCAGTCAGATAGGTCATTATACTAAAACTCCTGTGCAGATCATTATGAAGGATAATGAGCCAGTGAGTTCTGTCCCTTATAGGGTGCCTCCTCCCAAAATGAAAGCCTTTAAAGCCCCGATTTAAGATCTACTGTCTCAAGATATAATTGAAGACTCTTATAGTATGTATCCTAGTCCTGCATTCATAATTACAAAAAATACGCCAGGTACATACCGCATGTTGTGTGATTACCGTTCGTGTAAATGCTCACATTTATCATGATCCTTATCCAGTACCAGCAGTAGACACTGTGTATCAGTATCTGGGTAAGGCGAAGTACTTCACAATTTTCGATCTTAATTCTGCCTTTCATCAGTGTGAATTGCAGAAGGAGTCTAGGGCTCCATCGGAATTTTGTACTCCTTTGCAGTTATACCAGTGGACTCGTATGCCTATGGGGAAGAACATTGAACCCCAGGCCATGTCAAAGCTACTTCAACATGTGCTAGGTAAATTTCACTATGACTTTGTGTTCACATGTATAGACGATGATTGCATCTTCAATGATAGTTTTGAGGAACACCTGCAACACATAGAGTTGGTATGCAAGCATTAGGTGAGGTTGAGTTTACTATAAACCCTAATAAGATTGTGTGGGCTGAGTCCTATGTTCGGTTTATCATTCATGATGGGACTCTTCAAACAGATCCAGAAAAGGTGCAGAGTATTGTAAGTTTTCCTGCGCCCCAAAACTTAAAGACTGTTCGCAGATTTCTCGGTATGGCTGAGTTATATGCTAAGTTTATCCCAGATTTAGCTGATTTAGCTGAACATTTGAATCGGCTTAAGAGGAAGGGAGTAGATTTTGTTTGGGGCCCAGAAGAAGTGTAGTCTTTTGAAAAATTAAAAGAAATGTTAGTTGCTCCTCCTGAACTGCATTTGCCTAACTCTGATTTACCTTTCCATATTTTTGTTGACAGGGCGATCTGGTTCTAGCAGCTAGCCATTTTTTGAGTAATAAGTTGGACTATTTTGCTGCTAAACGGGCCCTTAAGTGGCTTGGCCCTTATAAAACATGAAAGTTTTTTACCCCAGTAACAATTATGGTCCAAAATCCACAGTCTCCAACAAAAGTCTTTAAAGCACATGTTGGTAATGTTAAAAGGTAATCTGGTGCGGTTTAATTTTTGGCCATCTCTCCGTCGCTAAGTCGCGATGTTATATAAATAAAGGTTTTATTGTTGTGTTGTGTATGTGTATATATTGGCTTCAGAAATTTAGGTGAGAGAGTAAGGGAGGGGAATTTTTTAAGCATCTCTGTTTTTTTTTTTTTTTTTTTTTTGTGTCTGGTGACTGAGTGCTTCGCCAGTTCTGCGTCTCTCCTCAATACCGTTTCCTGGAACTTCATGTACTGCTTACTACTGGATCGCCACTCTGCCTGGACGTTTCCAACTGGATTATTACTTAAGACTTCTGATGGAAGTGGCCATCCCATCCGCTGCCTCCGCTACTGATCTTCTTGGACTTCATCCTGGACTGAGTTTTGGTTACTGTAGTAACCTTTAAAAGGGGGAGTATGAATGTGTGTCTCGTCAAGTCAGCCTACATAAAACTGCCAGTTTTACAGCTGCATTAATTTCTGCAATTTATGTTAATATTTTAAGCCTGTTTTCTACACATTGCATCATCTGAGGGGAAATCTGTGTGCTTGAATTTATTCCTACTTTGCTGTTGCATACATGGCTGAGGCACGGCGAAGATCCCCGGCGAAGAACGATGGCTATACCAGCATGGCGGCCCCGATTTTCTCGTCGTAGCTTTAAGACTTCGTGCAGCAAATGACAAGGAGCGTGTTTGCTGCTGTGCTTCACGCCTTCGCTAACACTATTTGGTCGTGATGACGTCGTTGCGCCCAGTGCTCATTGGCTTGGTGTGGCCAGTGTGAACCCCGTGTCGGAGCTTGCCGAAGATTGCCGAAGCTCGGAGCTGTTTTGAACGCCTGCCTGTCTGCTGATTCGGCGAGCCCCTTCGACGTCATCAGGGCGGGAGCGACGCTATCCAGGATTGCCAACTGCGGTTGTGTTTGAACATTCGAGATGCTTCACCACTGGTCAAGAAACTCAGGGGAGGCGGCTGTGCTTGAATAAATACTGGTGCCAGGCACAGGAAAAGGCAGAGATGGCCGGGCGTTAGGCTGGGCGTTAGGATGGGATATGTTATATTAGACTGTTACTATGCCCGACGAAGGTTCTAAGGAGATTTATGGTTGAATGGGCGGTTACGCAAAGTCAAGAGTGTTTGTCTCGTGTTCGTGGGGCCGCAAATTAAGGTTGTTCGTTACGTTTCTTAGCATGTGGTTTGGTTGCATATGTTTCTGGGCTATGTTTGCAACCTGTCATTTTTGAAGTAATATACCCATGTTGGGTGTGTTTTCTCTTGGTGTTTTTTTTCTTCGGGCTAGCAACAGATTCTTATTTTTTTTTTCTTTGTTGCTTGAGAATTGATTTGTAGATATCGTTAGGAAACTTATTTGGAGTCAATATGTTTTTGAGAAAGATATCTAGAAAAGGTTAAATCATACCTTGATTATACTATGTTATACTTGGGGTTGCTATTGCATTAATGTACAGATTACCATATTTTATACACTGCATTATAATTTGCTTGTTTTTTTGCCTTGTTGGCATTTGTTGTACCTGGAACTTTTTTCTAGTCATTTGTTATTGAAAATTCTATGTTCTATTGTATATTAAATTTAGGGCATTATTTATATACACATAAAATTGAAAAAGTGTTGCCCACATTAATAAACGAAAAAACGTAATTCTATATTTGAATTTCTTTATGAAGTTTAGTTCTAGCACTCCTATAGCTAACCTTGCATCTGCAATAAACTTGTCTACCCTATTAATTTGTATTGAACCCTAGAATTCAAGGGTTTCAAAATGTATTTACAGATATTTGTATTATACTATTAGCCTAAGAGAATGTAAAGTAATTCCCGAAGTATTACTGCAAACCACATCGTGCATAAATATTACAGTTTTGTTGGACTAACAAGACAATTGTGGAGTCTAGTCGGTAGGTCCTTTACATGTATATGCGCGTAAGTGTGTTAAATTTGCTTGCACAATTGGTTTATCAAACACATCCTGTAGTGAGATCAGCCAATAACAGTCGTGCAAGTGAACTAAACAACGATTCAATCCCTTGCTTCCTGGCCCAGCGTAGAAGTCGTTCATCAACGAAGGAAACTACTGAAGGAGGGAGTAGTGTATATAGAACTCTGGAGTCCAACGGGTAGGTCATTTACCTGCGGTATTATTGTACGTATTTATCAGTTGACATATCTAAACAAACATAACATGAACAAAGGCTAAGTACAACAAACATGAAAATTATTTTCGGAGAAAACACTTGAATCCTTAAATGAGCCTGAGTTTGATAGAATTAAATATATATTATACTTATCTTTAAAGTAGTATATCTATTGTGTATGTTTCTTATACAGTTCTACAAAAACAGACGTAGACTGAACTGCGCAAATACGCCCTTATGAAAACTTGCATGTCAAAATTGGTCCCGAATCTTCAACGAGTATTAATTTTATAGTTCAATATCAACACTACTTTGATTTTATTTCTTTCTCAGCTCGTTATGGTTTTTGTATAATAATACCTGGGCAATGCCGGCTAGTTCATCTAGTTAAACATAAATTTCTTCTTGTCTTCAGAGGCTAACATAAGAATTGAAAACTGAAGTGTTAAATACGGGAAACGTTGACTGTGAAGACATTTGCCAATAAAGAGGCTGGAATTTACCTGGACAATTCACCTGTAATACCACCTCTGAATAGGATTGAAAGTACAACCACCCAAATTCGAGTCAGACACGTGACCGAACACGTGTTGTACAAGGACGTAAGTCGGGGAAGTTCGCCATAGTTGCTGAATTTTCTTTTCCTCCTGATATTTCGTATCAGCCGACGGCGCCCTTCAGCGTACGACGTCCACTGAGTGAAACTTGGGCGTCACTTGTATGAATCAGTTTTGGCAGAAATGTTCAATTTGTTTTATCGAAAAATGTTTTCACCTTTAAATTGTAACACTGTTACAGGTATTCGAGTACTAAAATATTGTTGGTACGCTCGGAAACAGCTGAAAATCGATATTTTAAACACTTTCAATATTATAACGAGTACACTCGTTCACATATGTTTCACGATAAGGAAATTATGACCAGTAACATATAAGAACAGGTGCCGACACAAGTTAATATAATGTTCTACGTATTGGTTGGTGTCGGCAAACATCAATGTTTTTATTGTCAATGCTTGTTTCGTTAACCGTTATACAATATTCTCAGAAGTTCCGCTGGATTCGGTTATTAAAAGTGCGTTATGCATGCCATGGACCATTACACGACTTTTAAAGTGGTTATTATTGGCTAAGTTATCACAAGTAAACTAAGCTATGCATTTCGTGGACCATTATACGATCTTTTCAGAGGTTCGGTAAGCTAAGTTATTAAAACTTAATTTTATTTTCGAAGGACCATTATTCAATATCCCCAGATGTTCTTCTGGGTATGTTAGTAAAAGGGTATTATTATACGTGCTGACACGACCATTATACGATCTTCTAAGATGCTTTGTTGGCTGACACATTAAAAGTGAATCATGAATTCTGCGGACCATTGTATACTATTCTCATATGTTCTATTGAGAGAGTTGATTAAAGTAAATCATGAGAGTTTTTAGATCAAAATTTGTAAGTTAGCAATGCTTTGAATGACATCGTATGCTTAGATAAGGGATTAATCTTGGACTTTTTGAAGTCAGTGTACTGTTAACATTTCCACCTCAGTTTTTCTATCGTAGAAATAAAGCATGTAACTATCCTCCGCATGTTAAGGCGTTTGGAAAGGCAAGATGTCGAGCGAACGACTGAAATACTCAATCTTCGATAAAATCTGAACTACTGATCATAATTCGATGGAATTTTTTTGCCGAGTAGATATTCTATTAGCGGAAGTTTATTTATATAGCACTGGGCGGTAGTATGTTTCGCTTTCGAGTTAAAATTTAAAACGGTAACTTATTAAAAAAATGTTAGGGATTGAAACCACAAAATCCATAAAAATGAAAAACAGTAATTGTTATGATTTTAGTACGATAATATCTAGGACTCTGTAATAACCGAAATCTAAAAATATTTGCCTTTTGAATTTAAAATAATTTCAACATCAGTAAACTGCTCGAGCAGGGTTTTCGAAAAAGAAATATTTTAAAATCGAAAGGCGAATACTTTTGAAATTCGGTTATCATTGAGTCCTAGATATTTTCTTGCCAAAAATTTTAAAAATAAATGTTTTCCACTTTTATGGATTTTGTGGTTTTGATCCTTATTTTTCTAAACACTGTTTTTAATTTTTTACTCAAAAGCAAAGCATACTACCGCCCAGTGTTATATAAATAAACGTCCGCTAATAGAATATCTACTCGGAAATATATTCCATAAAAGAATGATGAGTAGTTCAGATTTTATCGACAATTGAGTATTCCAGTCGTTCGCTTGACATCTTACCTTTCCATATCCCTTAGAAGACATCAACATCTGTTATGATTAGGGAGCAGGAAAATGTCACTAGTCCACGACCTGCAGGCTTGGCCTAACAGGCCTCTGGGGTTCAACTGTTATAGGATGCTGTCCCAGACCATAAAGTGCAACTGGCCGACAAAAACAGAGAGACAAATCACCCAATACGAAAAATTATTCTGGGAGCTGGTATAAATGTCTATGTCTCGTTGTTGCAACTTATTGAATTCCTGTAGGGTTCTATTTTTGTACGTGGTTTGATCATATCACAATACACAGCTTTTTGCCAACTAAATTTTAACAATGGCGAATGCCTAGAAACCTATTCATTTTCATTAAGTCCCATCACAACATCGTTTAAAAGATCTTGCTAAACCTCAAGATTTGAAAATCTGTAACTCTTGCGATGACTGAATTCACAAGCCAAGGGCTCTTAACTGACTGACTTTGTACCCTAGAAATATAGGAAGGGAGGGGAGAGAAGGATATAAATTGAAAATACCAAGAAGTTTCAAGTTTCCGCCTACGCTGCACATGTGTTGTTCGAATTTTTTCATTCTAAATTCTACTCTCAAAACTGACTAGTTGGCAGTTTCGAGCAACCACTGAAAAAATTAAAAACTGGGAAGTACTGTATTTGCATACGATTGCTAATTGTTCGATGTTTGTATTGCCTTTTAAGCTGTCGTAACTCCAATAAAGTGGTTAGCAACTAAACTAACTTATTTTGTTGTTATCACATACTTCCTAGGATCACCGCCAGGTGGGCGACGTGACGGAAGGAAATCGTGACTGCATTGCGTCTCTTCAACTCACAGTCCAGATTACCTTCCGTCAAGTGGCCCACCTGGCGGTGAACCTAGGAAGTAGAGTACATTCTAACGAATCATTCTATTGGGTAATTGGAACAGTGGCTGTACGAAATGTTTTTTTACGATGACATTTAACGAGATGTAAGGAATTGAGCTCTACCATGGTAATTAAGCGTTTCTGGACATATGTCCATATCACATATTTTCTTTCTTTGTGTGTGTGTAATGTTTCCTGAAAGTTTGGCCGTACCTTTTTGTAACATCCTGTATATAATCTACTTATTCCATGCTGAACCATACCGCAACTTATGTATCTCTTATGTGGTCGCAAAAACGCACTAGGTCTTCAAGTACTATTCATTAAGTTTCACATTTTGCTAGAATAAAAGAATCCCATTTTTCTTGACATAGTCAGTTCCAAATATCAAGCAAATTTTATCCCATTTTGAAATTCCCGTCATGCTTCAAAACCTTTTGCGTGTATTGCTGGAAAAGAGTCGGTCCACTGTCTGACTCGTACTAAACACGTACTGTTTAATTATCCCACCTGCATTTAAACTGGCTGGTGCAGTTTTTCATGCCCAAACCAGTGGAATACTACCTGGCATTTCTGTATCGGTAAACAGCTGTAGGCATGCAATTTTCATGTTAAGAACCTGTCGCACCCGAGCAAGTACGCCGATACACAATGCATGCCTATACCTGTTACAGATAAGTCGCATGCTTATTCCGAAAAAAAACGTTATGCATTTTTGTACAAACATACATGTTCACCAATACGACTATACCTATTTTCAAACATTGCATTACATATTGAAGCAGGTTACGACACTGAAATATGTTTCCATCGTTTGGATGTAAAATAAGTATTGTCATGTAATGTAGTTAGTCCTCGGTGACAGTGCTCGTGCGCTGAGAAGTTCTATTTAGTCTCATCGCGGACGTGACTCGAACATCCTTGGGCACCGAAGTTCTTGTTGTGTCGTTTGGAACTCAATGTTATAGGCCCTCTCGTGAACATAGCATTCGTCGTTAACATTTCATGCTGTCTTAAAAAGTTATTGTGAGGTATTGTTTTAGGAGCCATGGAGTTATCTGAAAGTTTATTTCATAGTGAACATATTTGTTCTTGTAAACCAATTGGTCATATTACAGTGTAAACAGTTTTCATCATCTGTGAACCACTAATGGGCGGTTTATAACAAAACAAATATAATCTACAAAAGTTCTCGGTACAATTCAGCTAACTGAAAGTACATATTTTACATCGTGAGAGACATGTCTTGTTCTTTTTCAGTCTCCACATTAATAACGCCAGTGTTTAAGGCCACTGATCCTATTTATGTTATTTCAGTAACTTTTTATTTTACATCCTGCAAGGGAGCAGATATCACAAAACCGTTACATAGAAATGTTATAAATTGTTTGTACTATGTAGCCTAATTTGTCCAAAACATAAGTTTATGTAACTTTGGCTAGTTATCGACTTAATTAAATTTTCTTAAGTCAATAATTTGGCAACATTATAAAAATTTTATTTTGAAAAAATTAGACTACGTAGTACAAACAATTTATAACATTTCTATGTAACGGTTTTACGACATCTGCTCACTTAAACGATTTAAAAAATTAAACTTACTGAAATAACATAAATAGGGACCCGTGGCCTTAAACGGAATATTAATCTCACGAAAATAATATGATCGATAGCCCCATATTAGTTTTTTAGTTCTGCTATACAAGTTGTTTTCGTGATCATCAGTCGGATATTTAAGGATATTGGAGAAGGATAAAATAAGTCAGCGTAGACAGAAAACAGTGGACCGGAAATGCCTTACTTTAAAGCAATAAACGATAAACTTGACAGAGCGATTTTATTTCTTTTTAATGGCGTCACATATACACTCCGTGTAAAAACCGTTAGCTTCAGGCCAGTGAGTGAGTGACAGTCTCTCATATACTTTGTCATCTGTGTAAACGTTTTATAAGTGTAATAACTATTCAGACAGGAATAAATAATTAGGAAGAACGCAACAGTAGAGGTTCACTATTGGCTCGCCGTCTTCTTGGGCGTGCTGCTTCGACCGCTGTCCAATCACGCGAATCTACACATACGTACAACAGCTTGTATTTAAGTCTGGTAATTATGAGTGAGTGCGCAGATTCTGGTCAGCACCCGTAAAAATTAATTTTTTTTTATATTTGTGCCAAACACTTTTCAACTTACACATAAGATAACATGCCATTTTCCCAATTTAAAAAATTGAGGTGCCATCGATTTTGCATTATCATTCATCAAAGTCAGTAAGTGGCCGTTGCGGAGAAGAGAAAACTTTAAAAAATTAATTAACTTATAAGATAATTTATGTCAATAATAAATGCTATGAGATACTTCAAGACACCTTTGTGATTACAAAGGAATAAAATTTTGTATTTTTTTTAAATGGTTGAAAATGAGTAAATTTTTGCATACCTTAGAGTTGTGGTTTTTACTGAATTTTTCAAAGCAGGTCAGACACGTCTTAAAAATACATACATACGCTGACTTCAGTTCCTGTAATTTTAATTTAAAAAGTTAATTACGTTTTATTTTTAATTTTATTTACACCGCAATGGCTATTTTGTGGCTTCGATGAGTAATTATGCAAAATCTGTAGGGCTAAATTATTATTTTTTTTTGGTTAGGGAAATTACATGTTATCTAATGTGTATAAGTTGGCAATGTTTGGCACAAATATAAAAAAAGAGTTTTTTTTCGGGTCCAACGCCCTTAACGTCTAGGTATTTAGTCCTGGTGAGGGGTGACATTATGTGAGTATGGAGCAGCGCCGGAATGAAGAGGCGGTAGAAATTTCATATCCCCGAGCAAACCCGCCAACCAGCGGCATCGTCCGGCACGATTCCCACATGCGAAAATCCGGGGACCGACCCCGTCGGGAATCGAGCCCGGATCGCCTTGGTGGGAGGCGAGTGTTTGAGCAACTGCTCCAAACGCGGCCTCCCAAGTCTGGTAGTAAAATATCTCGCCAATTAACAGTGTCTCTAGCCAATTAAAGGCTTTTTCCTGAGTTTTTTTTTAATTGGTGATAATAACTCAAATATTTATTAACCAAAAGCTTTGAAAATATTTGAGTCAATGTGCAGTCACACTATGCACAATACTGTGGATGTGTTTTTAAAATAATGTACCATTCGTCAGAAAAAAAATGTTTTGCTTAATATTTGCTTATTTTCACGACACAAAACATGGTATTTTGGGTGATGAAATCTAAAAAAAAAACCGTTCAGTAGATTTCTAAAAAAAATTCAGATACAAATTATAGTGTCAAAACACTAAACAAATTAAAGTGTCAAAACTGTGGAGCAAAATTTAGATACGAGTATTAGGTACCAATAAAAAAAATATATTTTCGAAATCACTGCAAAACTCGGTAACAAGGCCTTAATTTCTGTATACTTAAGAGTGCGTGGTAAATAAATAAACGTTGGAAACATCAATTAATTTCTACGCTTTTTTCGAAGACAATGTGGGTAAAATACTCAATGACAATCCTAGATAATGGTATTTGCCAACTTTATGAGTAAATATTTATCCAAAATTACTAATTCGTTACGCGCGATCTCTTGCGCCGCAATTAAATGCAAGAGATTCCGGCGTCAGAGATTGTGCCTCAAAAGTTCGTAACACTGGAAACAATTTTGCTTAAAACGTTGACTAAAACTAATGTCTAGAATTGCTATTGTTTAATTTTCGCAAATTGGCTTCAAGGAACCTACAGTTATTAATTAATGTTTTAAGCGTTGAATTATGTACCACGGCCTCTTAAGCATTCAGTGCTAGAACGGTAGTTGTACTGGGTTGCAGCATAGAAGCAGAGCGACGTAGAGTAGTTATGGGCCAGAGTTTATCCATGTTAGACAATAACTATTTTTAAAATATAAACGGGAGCCGAAATCATAAAATCGCTCCGTAACTTCGTTATGATTGGTTTCAACTACGTACTTCGGATTGTCGAGACAGGAGATAGCAAGATAGTAACTAATTAGTTAATTAACGAAATTTTCTTTTAATTGATAAATTAGCTAAAATCTTCATCCAGTTTGTCTCGAAAAATTACACTACATAGTAAAACCAATTTGCAACATAGTTACGAAGCAATTGTACGATAGTGGCTCTCGTCTCGGTTTAAAAATAATTCTCTAGAAAGCCGAGAAACTCGGGTTCATATCCTGTTGGACACCGCATACAATGCGCTTCAAATGCGTTGCAATGTGTTCGTAAATACGTATTTTATTATTCCACATGTGCCCATTGTGCTAATATACGAAAAAAAACATATTTCGGACAAGGACGGAATGTCATGTTAAGACACCATGCTCAATACAAAACACTGTTTCTAGGCCCTCCAACGTAGCTAAAAATGGTCTCATCAGAATGCCGCACTTAAAAACGTTCTAACCGGGTGTAGGCCTACGTGTATCAAAGATAGAAACGTGCACTGAACCAAACTGCAGACTTTCCACCAATAAAATTATGTGGTCACTGCCTAAACTTCCGTGGTAAAAGTAAGATCTGCGGGAATGTTGCATGCTAGTTCAGGGCTTGACTGGTTGTGGTGATGTGGTATTTGATGCACACTTCAAGGTCGCCCTAATAGCTCCGTCACGTCTGAGCCTCTAACACGCAAGTAGACGACGTCCTCAAGTCGTGAAGTTATCCTGAAAGAGGCAAAATTTCGTATTCAGTCGTGAAATATTTACCCAATCAGAATAAGATAAAAGTTTTAAGATGACGAAATCGACAGTACACAACAAGTTGACACATTAGTTAAATATGTTGTCAAACAAAAAGGGCATAAGTTTTGGCGCGGCGACGTACCGCCCACGGACCGCAGCCGAGTCCCGTCAGACGTGCGGGCGGCGGTTGTAACGCGCCACGCAGCCAGATTATAATAATTTGTGGAGTGAATCTCGTTCGTGCATGTATGACGTACAGAGTGTAATGATTATGTATTTAGTGTACGTCTAGGTAGCTGAAAAGAAGAAAATAATGTGGTAGTGGGTGCAGCAGCTTATCAATAGCCGATTACTTGATGGTGATTTCCAGTTAAATTTTGTGAAAATACGTCAGTGGCATATTTCGACGAGTTGCTGGCTATATTATATCGTAGGTTGATGAAAAGCGACACGAATATGAGTTTGGCTGTATCACCGACAGAAAAATTGTCAGTCAAGTTAACGTAAGAATTTTTTCTTTAATTTATAAAGTGACGGCGCCTAACAGTTGTGTGATTTTATTTATTGCGAGGACAATCATAATTTGTGCCACAATATAAAAATTTAAATACCATTTAAGTAAAAATATCTACTATAATTAGAGGTGCGTCAATTTCGCGGATTCATCTGGCAGCAGCCTAGACTTGTCAGTCCTATACACCCACTGGCCACAATCGATTATCTATTGGCTTATAACATCACAAGCGGGAAGCAAGCGATAGCCCAACGCATTATTTCCTTGTTTACTACTGGCTTGCAATAGTCAAAGGCGTTTCGTAACCACCGCCAGCAAGTCACAGACATGACAGTGAAGTATAGTATACATAATTGACGTTCAACCTGATCTGGAATGTATCTGCGACATTGACGCACAAATGTTACTAGTTGCAGTACCACGGTTATTTTTTGAAGAAAGCTTGTTGCACTAAGTAGTGCAACAAGGCATTAAACAATTTCATCAAGTTATCAGTACTGATAATGCATTGAAATTGGTAAGACAAATTATAGACTAATCATTGCACATTATCTTGCTAACCTTGTAGACATGTATAACATGGTAGTTTTGGTTTAGTAACAAAAAATAAACGCAAGAACTTTATTTCCCACTGAACGCGCGACTTATTCCACATGTTTGTTAATGTAGTAAGTATTGTAATGGTGGTGTCACAAACTCGACATCACTATCACGATGTGGTGTTAACACAAAACGGGCACGATTGTCACTATTTGAAGGTGTTGGCACAACGACAGCAAAGACTCATGTTCGTCTGATAAATGTGTTGCCTTTTCTTCGTTCTGTAGGTAGTCCATACACTTCTCTTCATCAGAAGACGCCTTCTTACATTTCTGTGTCGCACGAGTTGGCTGTTTATCCTAAGTGTATCACGTACGTCTTCTTCATCACTATCTACATCGGTTTTCTTATTATTTGGTGGTGGACTGCTTTCCTCGGAACATTAGTTAATATTTTGTGATCATGGTGACGTTGACTTATTTCCAGAAATTAAAAATATTCAGTTCTTTTGGATATGTAATATGTTTTTCAAACTAACAATGTGGTGTAAATAATGCTTTGAGAATTTGAAATTATATATACACTAGCGAAAAGTACTTGTTCGCAATGTATTTACAGGCAATCAAAATCAATACAATTATAAAACTAATAAGCACATTCGTATATAATTGAAAATTAAATTTTTAATTAGAAATAGAGGTACATGCGTATTAAACCGTGTCAGATAAACGGTAATTACTTTAAAATAAAGCCTCTGTTTACTGTGCGGCAATGGTTCGTAATCCTCACACTATACACCACTGACTTTATTCCACGCTACATTTTTATACCTCACTGGTTACATCCAACAATACTTCACGAACATGTACTTCGCCAACCAAAATTTCGGCATCTACTGTTAGTCTCTCCTCCCGATTGTTTTTGTCAGATGATGCGACATACATTGTGTTTCGAAGTTCGAAACCACATTAAACTGGCCTGAGCTGGGCGGTTTCTCATTTACCTCAATGTATTTTTCTGCCGCCGGGCGGCATTAAGGAGTATGGAAAGTTAGGATGTCGAGCGAACTACTCATCATAATTCGACGGAACTTCTTCGTCGAGTAGATATATTATTAGTGGACGTCTGCTTACATAGCACTAGGCGGTAGTACGTTTTACAAAGAAAAAAAAAAATGAAAAACCGTTTTTGATAAAGTTGGGTTCAAACCACAAAATTAACAAAAATTGAAAACATTAGTTTTCAAAAGTTTTAATTTAGGGTATTAATATCAGGTCTCCATAATAAGCGAATTTCAAATATAATGGCGTTTTGATTTGAAAATAATTTTACTATCTGAAGACCTCTCGCGCAGCGGTTTACGGGTACAAAGAATTTTTTTTCAGATCAAAACAAAAGGTATTTTCGAAATTCTGATATTTTAGGAAGTTGGATATTGTCATAGTAAACATTATAAAAATTAAAGTTTAACATTTTTGTGGGTTTTGCAGATTAAGTCCATAATATTCTAATAACGGTGTTTAATATTTTTATTTGATAGCAAAACACTACCGCCTAATGCTTGGAAATATACGTCCACTAATAAAATATCTACTAGACAAAATAGTTCAAACGCATTATGACGAGTAGTTAAGATTTTATCGTCAATTGAGTGTTCCAGTCGTTCGACGTATTTCCGTTCCACACCCCCTAAGCGCGGTTACAGCAATTTACATCGTTATATTTTTATTTTTATATTTGTACTAGATGTTTTTATCTTAATTCAGCCATAAATTTTGACTAGATATTGCGTTTAGGAAATTTACGTGTCTCTCATATTTTTCGCGTTATGACTCGTAAACGTCAAAATGTGCATTTTACGGTTTTATGTAGGCCTACGCCACTAAAATCAACTGACATACCAAAGTGAAACAAAAATTCACAGTGTATAACAACTTTCTAGGCAACAACTTGACATATAAAAAAAATAAATAAAAATTTTTGTATTTAAATAAAAATGCCAAATTTCGAAACAAAAATTTAAAAATTTCAACATTATTTAGTATATCTATCGGCGAGAAGGCTGCACGTGCATTCGTTGTTTTGCGAATAGAGGCTAGGACAAGGTGTGATGAACGTATTGGGTCGTTCTTACTGCTCACTTACCTTGATATAGTCAACACATTGGTTGTAGTTTTGCGCTTCCGAGGTCAAGACGAACGGAAACACTAAGAGCGACACAGGTAGGAGCATCACTCCTCCCCCTAGTCTTTATGCGCTCACATGCACACACAATATAAATAAGTTTTGTTGCAGTTAAATTTTATATTTCAAGTTTGCTAATTTAAGTTACTTATTTTGTTTACTAAGCGCTCCCTCGACTCATTGATGAGTCAACAATTTTATATATATATATATATATACTTTTTAATGAGTAGACTACTTGAATTTGTTGACTTTTTTGTTTTAATTTTAATTGAAGTCTTATTTTGTAGCTTCTTAAACTTTAATACTACTACAATTATTGTAAATAGAAAATACATAAATAAATAATTTAGTTTTACATAGTTTCAAAAGTATTAAAATATTTGTAGTCATATAAAAACATAGTATTCAGTTTATCCATTTGGAAGATGTGGAAGTCACTAAGAGACAAGACAGACATAGGCATAAAACTTGTTATAATATGTCCCTCGACTTGCTTGTTAGTTTCCTATTTTGATTTCATAAGATATTTGGTAATAACACTCCTTTCCACACTAAAGCTGTGTTATAAAAAAGTTTCGGTTACACCACTGAGGAAAGAAATATAAAATTATAGTAAATTTTTCACTACGGAACTCTTACGCTAGTTGGATTACGAGCTCATAACTTATAAATAGCTGGACGAGTTCTTTCAAATACTGCTTAAAAGTATCCTGACGAAACTAGCTTTCAGTTACTAAAAAATTGGAATAGGTCCATCGGTTTGGGAGCTACGATACCAAAGACAGTCAGATATAGCCGTCAAACTTTTAACACCTCTCCTTTTCGGTCGGTGTTAAAAATACATAAATTAGTTATCTTATTAAACTTTCTTTTACAAAAAATGGCGATGTGATGCCAAATATTATTATTATTTTTTTTTTTTTTGTATTTCTTTGTTGTGAAGCACGAGATATTTACTGCAAGCTAAATAATCTCGAAAGAAAATTTTTTTTCTTCACTGTAAAGAAAACGCTTTTTCTTCTGTCACGTTTCCAGCAAAATACGCCTTCACAGGCCACACTTTTAGACCGCTTCTTTTATAGTGACTGGCTCAAAGTCATAAAATAGAAGCGATTGTTTTCCGTCACAATGCGTCACTCGGTGACGCATTGTTTATGCGACAATAAAAAAAAAATGGAACATTATTCGCTGTTGTGGTTTTGGCATCACAAGCCATGTTTATAGTCCGTTCAAACATTACGCGAAAACTGTTTTTAGAAGCTGACTGCCGGTATTGATATTTAAGCTATGCTCTTTAGTTTATACGGTTTTTGCATATCTAATAATTGTTAAGCTTAAATGAGAGCAAATATCAAAAATATTTTTAGTAGTTTTGTGTAAAATGTTTTTTTGCCGTGACAGCTAATTTTTTCAAAGCAAGTAACTACACGGTTTCGACTAAAAAATCAATTAACAAGAATTTCGTTAGTTGCATAATTAGCAGAAACCATACTATTTATTGAATTGAAAAAAATCAACCAACATGGTAAAGACGATTTAAAATAAAACTGCCACTCAGATTTTTGATATCTACTCTCGTTTACATATAATATAGTTTAAAAAAGTAGACACACGAGAGTACGGTCTTAAGCAGGCTGTTACAGTACACAGCTAAATTACTACGTAAGTCTATACTTAACAGCGAGCTTAGTTTGAATAAGTTTCTCCTTCACGCTTAAATGCCCCACCTCATCAAACGACACAATAATAATTTCCATTTTAGTTTTTGAGGCACTCCGATTAAAATGTTATGTGAAATAAAGCAGTTTAAAATTAATTACAAGTTTTTAAGATTTCAGAACATTTACACTACGTGCAACGTAACTTCCGATTTAGTAAGACCATTGTTTTCTTCCTTATCTCAACTTCTCCTTCACAATGAAACATTTTCATCCGTTTATTTTAGGAGAAAAATTAATTGAAAATCGGTCGGTTCGTGAATGTATGACTGTTTGACCTGCTGCTCCACATTTATAGACGCAGTCACGGACATATATTTATAAGCACTCATTTCTGGTGATAATATTGTCGCACCAACTTGTTTGAATGCCAGTACGCTTGTCATGCTGTAGTTCAAGCACAGTTTGGTCGGGGCACGGAGGCGGATGGCGTCATAGCCTGTGGAGGATTACTGGCCGAGGGAGAGGTCTTCGGCTAATTAGGCTGGCTCTTCAGGGACGTTGTCGTGGACTGGCGTTGCCCGGCAACCCGGGTGTGGATCAAGGAAATCCCTACCTCGTCTCCTCGAGCTGCTCATATAAAGGGTGTATCAGAATAACTATTACACACGATTAAAGTAGCTTGTGGGAATTCGCGAGGGTGAGATAGGTCAGTGAAAATTTCAAGTTTAAAATGTTTGAAATTTACCCGTGTTCGATATTTCACCTGACAGTCACTCGATCAATTCTTCACTTAGCTTGCTCTCGAGCAAGGTAAGTGGAGGGTGGGATACTAAATTCTCCATTTGGCACTTAAAAAATGTAGACAATTGACATAGCCAAAACCATGACGAAATTGAATCCATTGTGTTCAAAATATCGAAGAAATATGCACGAAACTAATACTAGGCCAAATTTGAATGCTAATAAAGTCACATGTAAACAATGCAAAATATGTATTATGTATAAAATGTGCATGTTTTTTACATTCCTGCCACTATAAAACACCGCAGGAATGTAAAAATACATGCACATCACTCATGCGCGTTGGAAATTTTGGAATAATGTGATTCCTTCATCAAAATTATTTCCCTAGACTTCAGACAACTCACCGCCTCACCACTGAGTCCTCAATTCCTGCGTACTACACACTTCTCAAATTGACTGGAAATACGAACTCTTTTGTCATCATTCTTGCCATAACAAGTTAATTTATCCGACATACGCTCTTCAAGTCACGTGACTGAGGTAAGGTACCCTACTCCAGGAAAAAAAATTTCATAAGCGCTTTATGTATTGTAGAGGGGACTTAGTAGAAGGAGTTTCAAAAAGAAACCTCTCCCGGGAAATGTTCAGCTGCGATGTTCGACGAATGTGATGAAATGAAGTACTGCGCTTTACCTGGTTGCACTACAAGAGCTGCTTGAAATGGTGTCTCTGCCGTTCGTTGCTCAAAGCGTATCTCCGACGCATGTTTTCGTATACACGCTGAAAGATACCTGGAGTGTGCTGAATGCTAGAATTCTTGGAAGGAGTTCTTCCTCGGACCCCACAGGAGTCCCATATACGGAATCTTTCCGGACTTGTCGAAGCTTCATCTACTAAGTCTTCTGTACGTGATACACCCTGTATAGATAACTGCTCAACGACACGCATTCTCCGTTCATAGACTACACTTCAATCACTTGTTCAATTGTTCAAGTCTTCCGAGATAATTGCTAGATGAATAACTACCGTGTTGGTAGGAAAAAGAGAATGGAAGAGGGTTGAAACCGAGGGCAGGGTGTAACTCATCCGACAGGTAAATTTATAGCCCACTGTTCCTCAAGAACTGACATAAAAAAAGTCCTATAATGAAGCATAGATAGAACACAAGGGCGGGAGTACCGGGAATCCCTCGAAAAAAAAAAACCCCGCGGACCAACGTACCCTTCTGGAATCTATCCGGAAATCACGCTGTTGGAGGTGAATGGTCTGGTCGCTCCCACGGCTCTTAGTACTGCTGAACTTGCTGTACGTTGTGATTACGAAAATGTTTGTTCTTATGCTGTTCATTTGTCAGATACATCAAAACATTTTGGTTCTCCAAATTCATTTGCATTAGCTGCTGATGGTAAAGTGAGCAGTTTTGAAACACCGGCTATTATTCTGCTTTCAGTCGATATGTACAGTTCTACTACTTATTAATACAAACACAGCAGTGTTTATTTTATAACGTACTCTGAAATTAACGCTCGAAACTTCTGTAAGATGGATTTTTTTAAATATATTTCTTCGCAAGGGATTCTTGGAAGTGTCTTAAACAATATAATACATGCAAGTTGAATCAGCCTACTAATTCCCATAATTGTACCATGTTTGACATGCTGGTTATCAAGGAAAATAATGCTGAATATAACTTCAAAAATTCAAGGATTAGGGGTGAACGGGAAGCACGCATAATATTACAAGCTGCATTAGGAAAGGTGGAAGATGACATGACTTTTGTAAGGTGCTCTCCCGACACTTCCTGTAATCATGTTCCCTACTTACATCATCTTATGTAAATGGCAGCTGCGTCTGTGGTATCCACTGCAGGAAGCAAGATAAAGGCTAATGTTATGTTGTTTCGAATGTGAAGCTGGTCGGGGAATACTGAAAATTTCTTACTGTCCTTTGAATTATATTTAATAGAACCTTTCTGCGGGCGTGAAAGAACTCATTTTGTGGAGCGACTCATGTGAGGGCCGAAACGCAACAACAAGGTTGTGCTTGTTATGGAAACGTTGTTTGAAATGCACATACCGCTTCAAGTAATATAACAGGTGTTTACTGTCAGGTCACAATTACCTGTCTGATAGCGATGACTTGGGAAATATTGAATACATTGTCAGTTAACAACGTCTGCATACACCCAACGATTACGTTGACATAATGAAAAAAATTGCCGGATAAATTAACTTGTTATGGCAAGAATGATGACAAAAGAGTTCGTATTTCCAGTAAATTTGAGAAGTGTGTAGTACGCAGGAATTGAGGACTCGGTGGTGAGGCGGTGAGTTGTCTGAAGTCTAGGGAAATAATTTTGATGAAGGAATCACACTATTCTAAAATTTCCAACGCGCATGAGTGAGGTCTGCTTAAGATAAGGAAAGAAAGTTACTCGTGTGTGCCGATTTTCGGTCCTCCAACTATCTTTAACGCATTTTTTAAGACGTCGAAAAAATATATTTTTACGGTAATTTGAATGTATGGAAACCTTAGTGCAAAAATGTTGAAAAGTAATAGGAGTTCCTTTTAATATTACATCACTAATTAATATATAAAGTAACCACAGAATGTTTAATAGAGTATATCTATAGGTAAGAAGGCTAAACGTCAATTCGTTGTTTTGCGTCTAGAAGCTAAGGTGTGGTGTGATGTGCGTGTTATGTCGTCCTTACTGCTCACTTAACTTAATATGGTCGAGAGGCTGTAGTTTTGCGCGTCTGAGGTCAAGACTAACGGAAACGCTAAGGGCGACACAGCTAGGAAAATCACACCTCCTCCTAGCCTCTATGCACAAACCAATCAAGTGACATGCAGCCTTCACGACAATAGATCACTTCTACGAGATACTTAGTGGTCATGCCGTAATTTTATGACCTAATTTTACAAATAAAAAGCAAACTGTACACGCCTATGCCTGTTTAACTGTTTAAAGATTCTGAACCAGGATGTTCATTCATAAAGAGGACTACGAAAACGCTTTTGTTCGGTATTTTTGGTCGTATGGAAGTACAAATATTTGACTACTACAGGAACTAAAATGGGTATTCTCGTGTGTAACGTTCTTTGAGTATTATTCGTAAGCAGACATCAATCACGCATGTTGAGAAATTCCCCTAATAAACTTTAACGTGCCGAAGTACTGTAAGTGCACCATTCGACTGCCTGAGTAGGCGGTCACTTCAAGGCCGTGTTCTATTTAGCGATATTAATTTTTTTACGCCTAAGCAAAGGTAGATATAACAAATATATCTGGCAGTTTTGTTTAAAATCGTCTTCTCTATGTTGGCTGATTTTTCAAGGCAGTAAATACTATGGTTTTAGCTAGTGATGTAGTTAACGAAATTCTGGTTTATTTACTTTTTAGTTAAAACGGTATAATTTATTGTTTTGGAAAAAAAAACTTATTATGGCAAAAACCATTTTAAACAAAACTGCCAGACAGATTTTTATGTCTGCTCTCGTTTAAGCTTAAAAAAAGAACTATCTAAAAAAAACTAGAAAATAAAGAGCTTGGCCTTAAATGTTTGACCGTCGGTTGCTGCTAAATCGTGTACCAAACTCCACCCTTGATTATATAGCACAGTGCTCCACAAGTTGCAGGCTTGTTGACACAGAGTTTTACAATGCGTGCCTAATTGTTAGAAAAACCTGATTTTTCCGGAAAGAGTTTTTGGAAGCTTCTTCCAATGCCTTGCGTATTTGCAGCTTTACTTTGTGGCCATTGGCAGCTTTAGTGTTTTGCTGCGATGTGTCTCATTTGACTGAGCTAATCGCAAATGGTCACTGGACAACCACAAGTCTGTGATTGTGAGTAGAACTCCAAGTTGCTGAGGGTTTAAAACGTCCTATCACTGACCATGCAACGATGTCGCTGGCCGGTGGGTTTTCTCTGGGATCTCCCGTTTCCCCCGGCCATCACCATCGTAGAGCTCTATAGCAACAAGCTAGGGAAAAATATTTTCGTTAAAATCAGGTGCCTGCATTATTTGTTACATTATTCAAAAGCACGCATTTGAAGCAAAAACCTATATATACGTTTGAATTCTAGCTCACCTTAACATTAATTCTAGAATATTTCCTGTTCCTAGATTTAGATAGACAGTAAAATTTTAAGAAATGTTCAAATCTAAATTATAAATGTTATTGCATAGGCCTACTGTAGGCTCCTACACGACGATAATTAAAGGTAAATTAGTATTATTTTTGTATTTTATTCCATTTATGTTTTTGTTTAAATTTTCGTTTTATGCTTTGT
This sequence comes from Medauroidea extradentata, assembly GCA_003012365.1. Lineage (NCBI taxonomy): Eukaryota > Metazoa > Arthropoda > Insecta > Phasmatodea > Phasmatidae > Medauroidea > Medauroidea extradentata. The sequence continues at coordinate 46,543 of PNEQ01057459.1, forward strand.
GGTGTAATGCTATGTTGAACACTATTTATTAATAATTACAGGTACGTCAATTTCGCAGATTCATCTGGCAACAGCCTAGACTTGTCAGTCCTATACACCCACTGGCCACAACCAATTATCTATTAGCTTATAACCGTACAAGCAGGTAGCAAGAGATAGCACTTCCGCATTATTTTCTTATTTACTACTGGCTTGCAGTAGTCAAACGCGTTTCGTAACAGCCGCTAGCAAGTCACAGACATGACAATGAAGTATACATAATTGGCGTTCAACGTGATCTGGAATGTATCTGCGAAATTTAAGTACCTCTATTAATAATGGTTGCTATTTGAAATTAGTATTGAATGGGTGTAATACATGGTAATATAATACCACATAGTTTGTTTACATAACGGTCTTCTGTACTAATTCTCAGTCACAAAACTGAATCCTCTCGACTCATCCCATTTTTATATCTGAGCTACATTTCTTCTAATAATAACGGTCGTTATCATATTACGGAATTTTTCGTTGGTTTACTTGTTCCTGAAGTCCACAATCGTCACGTTTGCTACGTAACCTTATAAAGTCTGAAGAGTAGAACTATGTGTATTATTTAATTCACTGGCTAAGTTTTAGAGCGATACCCGATATGAAAGTTCTCGTTGTATTACAAAGTTGGTTAACTTCCGTTGAAAACGTCGTGCTCTCTTTCAAAAGATGTTATTACTGCGGGACTTTTGATGAGCAGTTCACGGTGATTATGCAGTGTAGATTAACACCAGTAAAAAGTTCATACGATCACCTGGGTTTAAATTTCACGTGTTATGTTTTACAATTTAAACGTAGTGTTTGATAACCACACTAAATGTTACTGTCACCAGCAAAACGAAATGACTGTAAATGTTTCTGTTTGGTGCAGTAATAAAAGGTAGCATCGAATTGTATCTTGGATTACGGTCCCAAGAAGAAACGGTTAGGTGATAAACTAAGATAAGACGTTATGGACGAACTGGTTCAGCTTTACTTAAATATATATATATATATATATATATATATATATATATATATATATATATATATGGAAACACTTGCATAACATACTACTGATCGATTTGAACTATATTTAGAAAACATGATAGGTATTGCAGACGGATATTAAATAAATATTTTCTAGGTACCTACTATTGTTTCCTTCAACATTACGTTTCGTCTCTTCTTTATTCCTAGTCTCCTTGCAGAAGACAACTGGCACCAGAGAGTATAGCATCACAGGCCTTTCACAACACCGCCCCTAAGAATGCATAGAACACAGGAGAGTTCCATAACGAAACATTTAAACGAAAGAAACGCGAACGAAAGTAAACTAGCTTCACCAAAGCAACGAAAGAAACATCAGTAAATTGACATAACCGAACGCAAACGAACACAGTTTGCGTCCTCAAAGAAAGATAACGACGAAGTTAAATCCTGATAGGCTACTACGAATTAACAATAGAGTGAAGAAAACGTAAAAAATTACTTCCACGGCGAAAAAAAAGCAATGATGAAACACTCATGTGCATAGTAAGCTGACAACATGTAATGGTACGCCCAAATTATTTTCTTTTGTATGGTAACGATTGAGTGTAAACATTTCCTAAATAACTGTAACGCAAGCAAATGAAAATTGCTGCACTATAGCTACAGAAATATTTTTACATCGGTAAATTAAATAGAATAACGGTTGTCGCAGTGGCTAGAGCGCTCGCCTAATACCCTGATGAACCTGGCTGTATTCATGCTTGGGTTGGTTCCCAAAATTTTGCATGTGGGAAATAGGGTGAACTTACCCGATTGGTTTTCTCGAGAATTCCATCGTTTCGTTATCGTAGGGCGCTGATTCATATGCCATCTCTCGGGAAGTGAGATCCTGTCCTGAGGTTTACTTTAACTTTAGAGTTTATACGTAGAAGTTTTGACTGTTATAAATAACTCCAAAAACGCTTATTTGAGCTATTTTCACTACCTGAAATTTAATTGCAAAATAGAAACTTAACGCCCGGCTAGAAATTATTCTTAAACGCAATTCGTAACATTCACACAGAAGACATTTAGAGTGATTGTTGAATTAATATGTTGTCCTGGAAGGATAGCATGAAATGTGTAGGCCAGGGGAAACGGGAGATCAGCCGGCTAAAATTCACCGTCCAAACCCTCTCCAACTGTTCCGTCGCGCGTTATACGCACTTGCCACTTGTTACGCTAATCCCGCGCCGCTCCTTGCCGTCGCCGTCGTATTCGTCGTCTTCGCCACTGTTGTCTCCGCAGTCGAGGTCGACCCCTCTGCTTCCACGAACAGGGTAAGTGCCACAAACAAACACAGTTTTCTCGACCACTGTGAGCTCGGTTTGTACTCGGTTGCGGTGACGCCCAGATCATTCTTGACGCCCGGGGACGAGAACCTGACCGCGACATTTCTAGGGTTTAGGCCAATTTCGATAATGACCTGGGCACGTACTTTTCAAGACGGCTTTGCGGTATCAGACGACGTGAAATGAAGTTAGAGGCAGTGAACACGAGACATCCCTATGTATTGCCAATGAGAAGAGACAGAAAAGAGGAATGGGTTGTGAGTGAGGTGGTGTGATCGCCGCGTCGCCCGTGTTTGGCCGAGCGCTGTTTTATTACACTGTAATTTCGATGTAAATAAAATATTTCGAACAGTAGCCTAACATACTAATTTCATTATATGGCGAGTTTACCATGAATTAAAATACATGCGTATACGTTTTATAAATTTTTATTTTGTATTTTTTATGTACAGAAATTTCCCATAAATGACAGTTATACTTTGACTATATATTGCAACAAAAATGGATGCAATTACTAAAATTATGTATTAAAAATGATATTTTGGCCTTAAACAAAATTTAGTTCACTGAACAAGAAACACAATGACTCGTTGGTTCTCTGTCCTAAGGCGGCGCTTCGTCTGAAAGGGGCAGCTCTTGCATTGCGTGCGGTTGGGAAGTTATCGTGTGGTTGTACTAAGATTAGTCGGGTCCTCGTCATGCACGAACTGCGTCAGAGGGCGTTAATCCAGTTATTTATAACTTGCACAGTCCATTGTTTAACTTGGTCATCCCGAGAAGCACCTTCGTGATACTTACCCACATCTACACTCCACTCGGCACGCCAAACGAAATAAGTTTGTCGAGGAAAGAAAATTGGATTCCTTCGAGGAACTGTAGTATACTAAATTCGTATGTAGGATTTTCACGACAAAGTGAGCTGTTTTGAAGTCCGAGGAACAGTGATTGTCTTTCCAGCCAATTTTAGATTTCTGCCACTTGTCACAGTAAACCCAGCTGTATAAGTAAGAATCACAATGCACAGATGCCACAGTATTTAAAGTTTAAGTCAACGAACACTGTAAAATTAGTAATTGAAGTTAATACTATTATTATTTTCAAGGCAGTATTTGGAAGTTCTCATTTACTGTGGATGGCTTATATCATATTTTCCAATCTCAACTTCGCTATGAAAGATAAGCAAGCACATGTAAATTTCCATATTGGTAGAGGGCCAAGATGCTCAGCTGACGTCTTTCTTTCTCTCAAGGACTACACTTCGACAGTGATGCCTAGAGCCAATGATTTTTTATGATAAGAACTTCGCACCAAATCAACTTGTTTCAATGTCTGAGGTGCACAGCTGTAGCTCTGATTCGTGGTCAGTGATTGGATGTTTTTATCTCTCAGTGTCTTGTGGTTCTACTCATAAATTACAGACGAAATGTGTCACAATAACCTATTGGTAGGGCCACGACATCACCGCGAAAATATTTCTGCCCCACTTTGTTTCAGTGTGTCACGAGCATATCGGTAGCTGTGCTTCATGGTTATTGGCAGCGTGTCTTTGTTCAGATACGTTTCTCAGTTGACTGCACCAGTCTAGATATGATTATTGTGCACCCGTACGTATGTTATTTGTCAAGGCAAGTGAGAGTAAAATCATCCAATCACAGACGTTGTAGCAGAGCTGCAGATGTGCACATAACGTGTTGATACCAAAAGTTGCAAAAATCTTTTCGCCCTACAATCGCGGCTCTACCTATTGGCACAGTCGAATGAGCGACGCCTACAAACAACGCATATGCTGCCAACAGCCGCCAAGCAAGAGTCAAATATGTGAACTCAAGGGATTGATACCAGTTGGTACAAATCTATGGACAATGGTGACTTTGGACGTGAGGTATGTTAGAACCTTAATTTTTTTACATCAACTCCTGATGATCTCCTGTAAAAATAAAAAAATAATCCAGTATGACTGGAACAATTTTGTGTGTGGGTTTGGGCGGACTGCCGTTACTGAAGATATCATCGGGACGAATTAGTCAAGGTAAAAACTGACACCAAGAGAAAATTGTTCACATGTTCACTGGGCATTGCACCATTTCATACATAATTCAGTGACTTAACTAGGTCATGTATTACTACAGGTCCTATGATGATACACTAAGAAAAAAAAAAGCGTTGTAAGAACCATATAGTTTTGTTGAAAAAAGAAAGATGTTAAAATTCTGCAGTCACCATCTACCAGTTTAAGGGTGTTCAAATGCGAAGTCATAATTTTATATACATCTGAAATATTGTTACTTTTGTAGTCTTGTGAGTGAAGTTTCCTCTTACGAAGCAATTTTAGCTGACGTAGTTTTCTCATACCGGTGGGTTAAAGTCAAAATTTGCATGTCCGGCTGCCATGGAAATAGTGAAAAACAATTGACTTACGCACGTGAAATAATTCACAGTGAAATAACATACCATGGGCTACGTAATAAAACATTTGGAAAAATCCCGGAAACTGTTTTGTATTTTTAAAAATTGTTGAATTTTTTTACTTTTTTCTGTACTTTTGCGATTTTTTTTTTAAATTCAGAATATTTAAGGACGTTGGACCCGTAAAAATTCAAAATTTTATATTTTTGCCAAAAACTGTGCAACTTTTACACATCAGATAACATGTCATTTCCCCGAATAAAAAAAATTAGGGCCCATAGTTTTAGCATAATCACCTATCAAAGTCACAAAATGGCAGTTGCGGTGTAGCCAAAATAATAAAAAATAATTAACTTGCAGAAACAAATAATTCATATCGATACTTAATGATGTGAACTACTTCAAGACACTTTTGTAAACACAAAGCGATATATTTTTGTATTTTTTAAAAATTGATAAAAATGAGTAAATTTTTGCATAACTTTGACTTTCGGCTACTACTGAAATATTCAAAACTAACTTTTGTCAAACATGTCATGAAACGCATTGATACACTGACTTTCAGTCCCCGTAATTTTGAATTAATTAATTAATTCTTTTGATTCTGGCTGCACCGTAATGGCAATTTCGTGACTTTGATGAGTGATTTTGCAAAAACTATTGGCCCTAATTTTTTTTTATTTTGGGAAACGACGTATTATCTGATGTACAAAAGTTGAACGGTGTTTGGCACAAATATAAAATAATAAAATTATACGGGTCCAACGCCCTTAATGTTTTATTGCATAGCTTATGGGATGTAAGCTCACAGTGAATTATTTTGTTTAAGTAGGTCAGTTGGTTTTCACTATTTGCATGAAAGCGTAACAAGCAAATATTTAACTCTGAAACCCTGTTATGAGAAAACTATGAGAGCTAAAATTTTTACGTAAGAGTAATGTACTCACAAGTATCGTCTACAAAACTAACAATATTTCATAAAAATATAAAATTATGAATTTATCGCACTTGAACACCCTTAATGTAGACAGCAATTACCAACGTACGTAATAGTGTCTTTGCTGTGTTTGATTAGTGAAATAAATAATCTTTAATTCTGTTTTATGATATGTGGAAAATGTGAGTGAGTAGGTGAGTGAGAAATTTTGGTCAGCGCTGAACATCGAGGTCTTTAGAGCCGGTGAGGACTGACATGAGGTGAGTATGGAGCGGTGCCGAAATGAAAGGGTGGAGAAATGGGAGATTCCCGAGAAAACCCGGCGACCAGCGCAGCGGCATCGTCCGGCACGATTCCCACGAGCGAAAATCCGGGGACCAACCCCGCCGAGAATCGAACCCATATCTCCTTGATGGGAAGGGAATTTGGCCACCGCGGTCAACTTGATTTAAAGTAGTTCTTACATTTGATGTTAAAATGATATAACTTTTAAGTAAGATTATTAGAGTAGCATCATTCCCATACTTAATGTACAAAGTAGGAGATACATTTTTTTCATTAAAAACTAATACAACTGAGATTATTTATTAATATCGTGGGAATACGCCATTACAACATTTTGTTATTCCAGAAAACAGTACAAGACTTTAAAAACATGAAAATGTAGGCAAGATTAGATTAGATAGTCAGAACAAATTTCAAAAGTCCGATTACAACAAACGAGAAAACAAATAAATTTCATGGCGGAAAAACCTATAATATTATGTAAACATTATCGGTTTATGTAGATGGAACCAAATTTTATGTTGCAGGATATGTGCGTGTATGCTTATATATATATATATATATATATATATATATATATATATATATATATATATATATATATATATATATATATATATATATATATATATATATATATATATATATATATAGACACACCAACACACACACAAAACGTATAACACCCACACTCACAAACACAAATTTCAAATGGTTCAAACCAGATAAGTAATGTTATTTTAACAGAGTTATGTATCTTACAACAGTTTATACAACAGTGCACTATCTCTCAGTGATGAATATCTGCAGATGTTCACGTAGGTCAATGAAACAAGCTGGGGCTAAAATCTAAAATATTTTCGCGAAAATCAGGCACATTATATATAACGGTTGTTAAGCAAATCAGCCTGAAACACATTTCTAGCACAGGTAGAGAGACATTTTATGTTACCCCCCTACGTAGAGCTATTTTTGCGGGTTTGACGCATGAGAACTGGAAACCGACAAGGGCAACTCTTACACGCAAAAAACAAATGACCCGTCGCTGCCACACGCAAAGTTCCGAATTATACCGTTAAGTATTTTCGTCAGTTGTACGCCGCTATTAGGCTTCAGCTGTCTCAGCCACAGGGAAATTATTGAACACAGTTATTACGGCCAGCTATGTTTTATCTCTGACTGTACTTGTGCGTCAAAAATGGCCGTTTACAATTCGAAACTATTGATTGACAAGCATTTTATTAAGCACAGAGGAAACGTCATTTCGAGTGCACAAATTAAAAAATGTTGTATCACAACTGAATTATGATGGAAATTATTGCATATTCACAAAAGCATTATATCTTCCAATTCTGTGGGAATTTTTGTCTTTAATTGTCATTGGATGTTAGTTGGTTTTAAACGAATGGTAAGGAGGACACTAATATAATTACTGTTTCATGCGATATCCTGCTGCCTTTGGTGGGTGTTCGAAAGGACACGAGTCTACTTAATGCTGTACTGCAGCAAATTAATAATTATCGTGTATTTATACCGAATAATGTGTTTGCCGGCACTAATTCTGATACATTTTTTTGTTTCTAAGCATTATATAGTTATTGTTTCGTATCGTGAACTACCGCATACAACATTTTTCGGTGTTAGTGGTGGTGTAAACACGGTCTAGATTTAATTGCCAGTAACATTTGTTTTTCCATAAAAGGAAATTTTACAAAAACCGGAAGAAGAAAATCAAGTTTGATTGGATGAAAACTTTATCAGAGGCAAATACGTACACACGTAAATGACAGCAGATAAAAGTTCGTGGCCAGTTGAATAGCAGATTATGTTCTGTTTTGTATAGGAAAGTGAAGTTTAGTCTGCTACCAAATTATAACGCGAATTTTGCATGTCTCTATTGATAGGTCCAGTTAAATCCACTGGTTCATAGATTAGTAAACTAGTCTCCAAGAATATATGTGCGGTCAAGCAGACATCAGCTTCTCATTAGCTGCTCGCTGACACTGTGACATCACATCATTGAACCTGTATTTAAATGCTTCTATATGATTGGCTCACCGCCCTTCACGAGGTGTCACAAACACCAAGAGAAAGTTGCGAAAGGGACGCGAATGTGACGTTGTTAGAATGACACTTTGTGCCTGAAAGAAAACGCGAAATGTTCAGGTTCCTAAAACAACGTAGAAACGTGAATGACCTAAACGCGCCGCGTCCTCACCCGCATGCCATCCTCGGGGTTTATACAACCAGTGGCGTAGTCAGGATTTCTGTAAGAGGGGCGGGAGGTTAACCTGACAATAATGTAATGAACACCAACCACCGCTTTGGTTCGTTAGATTTCAAGGTGTAAAATAGTACTATTTTAGCAGTTTTTCGTAACGAAACATTAATTATTATACTGATCGAAATATTTTTAATTTCTTAACATGGTTCATTTTCAAATTCTGTGGCTAATTGGAATGTGAGTTAACCTCCCCCCTACAACTCCTCTGGCTTCGACTATCACTATAACTACGGCCACCAGAGACACAGAGCAGGATATGACGCTGACTGCGATGTCAGATGAGAGCAGCCTTTATCAACGTCCTTGAATTAGTTACAATCCGACATCTTACGTCATGTCGGCGTGCAGATAATGCGATTCGGCGTTCTTAAACCTTGGTAGTTTGACACTCGCGAATTTTTTACAGGTTTTTCACAATTGTTGTACTTTAGACTTTGCACCTGTGCGTAGACATCTCAAGTACCTTCGATGTGATAACCCTGCCAATAAGGGAATTTTTAAAAAGTGCTTTCAATTCGCCAATGGAAATTGTGTGTGTAGGACAATCAAACGAACCAGGGAAAATTATTGTCGCAAGATAGTTGAAATTCATGTTAAAATTACTCTTCTTGGCCGGGTTATCACATCGATAGAGACCGGAAAAATTCGCAGGTTCACTAACCTGTAGGCTAGCCTGCAAGAATATTTAAGAACTGAAACAGACAACAGATGCTCATTAGCTGCTTGCTGTTAAAGTCGTACACTTTTTTAATTATTGGCTCAGAGACTTCCAGGAGGTGTCCAATAAGTCATAGGCCAATTGCGAAAGTGACACAAACATACAGTTGTTGGAATTCTAGCTTGTGCACAAATGAAAGCGCGAATTTTTTAGGTCTCTAAACATCGAATACCATTACCTTCTAGTAGAGACGCCTACAAGGCCCGGTATTTTTGCGAAAATATTCCACTTTGTTTCAATGGCTTACACGCACACATGCAGCTCTAGTCCGTGGTCGATGATTGGTCCTTTTTAACTCTCAGCGTCTTAAGAGTTCTAATGAGAAAGACAAATAAATAAGCCACCTACACCCTTTTTCGCACTACTGAAAAGGATTGGAGCTCACCAAACCTCGACATTATTGACTAATTACAGACTTGGGGTACCGCTGTAACCGTATTCTGATTGGCGCAATCAAACGAGTGACGTTTCTACACAAATATAGCACGCTGCCAATAACCACGGAGCAGAGCTGCAGATGTGCTCGTAAGGCGTTGAAACAAAGTGGTGCAAAAATCTTTTCTTGAAAACTACTGGTCCCTAGTATACGGTTCAACACAGTCAGCTGTAGAAGGGCACCAACGTTCCTTTCAGTTAACCCAGTGATTTCTTCGTATTATTATGTTTGCTTTTACTACCTGTAGTAAGAGAAGCTGCAAACAACGATATCGCAGTAAGTAGTTTCCTCGTTATAAATTTTCAAAATCGTTGGTAGCCAGCGTATTAATGTAAACACGGTTGTTCTGGGAAACGGATAATTTATTAAAGAGTAATTTTTTTAGTTAGTAACATACACCTAAGTGCCGGAAATCCTAAGGATATCCCGTCAATGTCCCGAATGTCCTAAATACATCCCGGGCGTCCTATGGATGTCCCTATATTGTACTGGTACTTAATTTGCGTGAATAATAATTAGAAATTGTAGTATAGTGATGTTTAGAGTACATTGGTACAATAGATAGTTAAATAAACTAATAAAAGCATTAAAAAGTTAAATTTAAGTGTTTGTGAGCTATCATAGCCCTTGGCAAATTCCCTAAGTATATCCGTTGGATACCCTAAAAATATCTCCCCTGGATATTCCTATACACACCAGGATACCCTAGAGGTACCCCGTAAACGCCCTGAGGAGATTGTAATGGTACTTAATTTGTGAAAAGATTAATGAGAGTGATGCTTAGACTATAATAACATAATTTTTAAAATGAACTGAAAATAGCATTAAAAATTAATTTAAGTGTTTATTGAGAAGACGCAACCCTTGCGAAATTCGGCAAGTATACTCATTATGATATCCATACTTTACCCGAAAAGTTTCTCTCTCGGATATCCCTATCCTCACAGAACAGAATATCCTAAGGATATCCCGTAAATGTCCCGAATGTACGAAATACATCTCTGGCACCCTACGTATATCCCTTTGATATTGCAATGGTAGGTACTTATTTGTGTTAAGATTCATGAAATATTATAATGCAGAGATGCTTATGATTACTTGTAATACAATTTATAATGGTTAAAATACACAGGAAATAGCATTAACACGTTACAATTAAGTGTTTTTTTTTTAGCCGACGTAACACTTGGCAAGTTCGCCAAGTATATCCAGTGGATAACCAAAGAGTATCTCCCGTGGAGTACATCTCGGGCATCTTATGTATATCCTTAAGATATTGTAAAAGTACGTGTAACATAAGGATTCGTAGATAACAATAAAATAATGATTAAAATTCCATGTAAATAGCATAAAAAAATAATTGAGGTGTTTTTGAGCCGACATAATCCGTGGCAAATTCCCCAAGTATATCCACTGGATATATCTATTAATAAAGAAAATATATGTAAGGCATGTAAATTATTAAAATATATATATATTTTTATGGAATTTAATTTTTAGCGAAACCTATTTGAGAATTGGAAAATAACTATTTATTTTATTGGTTATAGAAATGGCATGAATCATTTCAGTGTACTGAGTAAGGATCTCCATTTTGATGTTCTTATAAATGGTATGTTGGTGACTGAGAAGGAGCTAAAGTAAATAAGTAAATTGGTAGTTATAAAGCGAGCTTTTTAATGTCGGTAACGTCAAGACAAATATTTTAAAAACGTATTTTATTTTAACCCTTAGATTTTAAATAATTTTTATTATTGAACACATTGGGAAAGTAGCTGTATCAATTTCACATCACGTGTTCGCTCTTAGAAGTTGTGGAAAGATACTTAATAGTCGGGAGGTGAAAAGTAACAGAGCCATGAACTTGTCGCGAAATGAATTTTGCCGCTCTTTGTTTCAGTGCCTTACGTGCACACCTTCATGTATGCTTCACGGTTATTGGCAGTGTGTCATCGTGAAGTAACATCTCTCATTTGACTGTGCCAATTATAACAAGGTTACTGTGACGCCACATGTCTGTGATTTGCGAGTACAACCTCAAGACACGTGAATGTTCAAACACCCTATCACTGACCATGAAGCACAGCTGCAGATGTGAACGCAAAGCTCAGAAACAACCTGGGACAACATTATTTTCGCGAAAAGTTCACGGCCCTACTAATCATACATGTTGCAAGAAACTACAGCATTTTTAAGGGTATGTTGGTACAAGACAATTTCGCGATATACCATCATCTCTAACTACCGCACTTCATAAGTAGGTTAACCCTGTTTATTTTCAGGCCCGGATATAGTATTCATTTCAGCTAATTTATATATTTGCGCCTATTAACATAAATATTTACATTTGACCAATTACCACAGTATACGAATTTCAAATCTGCTTCTAAGTAAACGCTTGGGGAAGAAATTAAGTACATCTATTAGTAGTTGTTGCATGCTGTGTGGGCCTTAAAATAAGCTCACATTACAGTGGACAGCCTGTAAGACTCATAGTCTTCTCGCCCACAGTTAAAACATTTTCTTTAGAGAAAAGAAAATTATTTGATGTGGTTTAGCTTGCGTAAAATTAGATATTGAACTACAAAATAGAAAAATATGTTACAACATTATTTCTTAAATAACCCCTGGAAGAAAGAAATGTATTTCCTTTCTAGCAAATGAAATAAATTTCTTCAGTATAACGTTGGTTTTGAAAAACTACAACCAATTTTACCTAACTACCCGGAAGTTTTGTGAATTCATTTGAGCAGACGTTAGATTTCAGACTCCTGTACCCGTTTTGCGATTGGGTCAGCGTTAATGGGAACTCTTCATTGAAGAGTACATATGAACCAATAGCAAACCTGTATGAAAACACTCACTGTATCCCGCCCTCCTTGTTACTCACTGCAGCAACAGCCAATGAACATGTAGCTGAAGACAGAGTGTACTTAGGACTGTGGAGTCCAGCATGCTGGTCTTTGAAACCACGGAATTTCTGGATCTGTAACCTTAACGATTACTAGCAAATTAGTTTAATACCGTTTAGGTGTTTGGTTCCCATTATTGTTTCCTTTAAATAAAAACATTCTTAAAGAAAAAATGTAGCATATTTTACTGGGTTTCATATTTCAACAGAATGTTTCTTTTCTACTGAAAATGTTTACAAATCCTGACGACAAAGTACTTAATCATATGCAACATGAGGGAGGCTATTCGTATTATTTCCATAAATTCATAAAGGCTTAAAGCGAGATTCCTTTACAGGTTAAATATATCAATTAAATCTAACATCACATACAGAATAGCAATTTATTTTCCAAGCCATTCTCGGTGTTTTTACAAAATAATATTTTTAAACTATACTGTATCTTTAAAGGGATTAAACTTGCTTAGTAATAACGTAGCTACAAAGGGTCCCAAAAATGTCTACTACTTTATCCCAAGGTATCATCTCCCGAAATTTAGGCACTTAATTTCCTGACATCCTGCTGACTTACGTTGTGAGATTAGGGAGTTCTACGAGGAAGATGTTATTAAACTAACACTGCACTACGAAAACTACAAATATTCGTTAGTTGTTAACTTATTTATATTTATTTTATTTTATTTATGCACTCTGTAAGTCCTTTACATGATTCTGAGAGAACCACATATGACATGGAGCAAATCATACATACATAATTACAAGTTAACAAGAATTGACATACATGTTCACAAAAGGAGCAGTCCAACCACTTTTAAAGTACACAATATTATGAAATTACGCATTTATTAGCAAAAAATTAAATAATAATAATAATATATATATAGACACACACTTACATTTACTGCTGTCTTCTCAAAAGTGTAAAAGTGTAACATGCTTTCAGTGTGATGTTGCAGAAAAATCTACGTAAATTTATGATAACGGCCTAATAAAACACTTAATTTAATAGTAATAAATAGCCGTACAACACTCGTTTCTTTAAGCCCTGGTATTCTTATAACATAAACTAAAACTTTAAACAAAATAAAAATAATATAAATTAAAACAGTTGATCTGGCCGGGATTAAAACCTATGCCCAGCTGTAGTACTACGACAGCTGTTGAGCGCAAGAGAGAACTAACTCCTAGCTAGGTGCAGGGTTTTGCCACTTACATTTTCGTCTCCAATTTCGCCCAGGATTCGCGCGGTGTGCTTATTATCCGGCCGTTTCTGGACATACTGTATGTGTGTGTGTGTGTGTGTGTATATATATATATATATATATATAAAATTATGAGTGTGTGTATATAATATATACGCATGACTAACTCATAATTTCGTAATGATGTGTATTTATTCTAAAAATTTTACTTAAAAACTGTATTTATTTGCCTAGAGTATCCCTACATGAGAATCCTGAACTGAAAAATGGACGTTATCACCATTTTTTCAAAATTGTTCTCTAGTGAAAACGTCCCAACATTGAAATGTCTATCCAAAAGAAGATAATCTATAAGATTTTTGTAAGCCATTCCAGCAACAAAACTTAGTGCGGGAGTATAGTTTGGATCCTGGATTAATGCTAGAAATTATTGACTGAGAAATATACCATCAAATCTGAAACCCTTTCCAGGTTGGACTGGGACATAACTATTTAATAATTTTACCCGAGACTGTAGATGCCGACCACGTGTTTGTTTGGCTCCTGCATGTTACGGCAGGTTTCCTATTGGCTTGGCTGCCGATTATCAGAGCAGCTGCCTCACGCTGATTGGCGGTAGGTGTTTCCGCCATGTTGCTGGCTAGGGAAGCCATTTTGCTGGCGTGTGTGACTGAGTATATTTCTCTTCTGTATTATTAAATATTCTGTGGTGCTATTTAAACGACTCTTCTTTTCAGGGTTGCCACATCGAATACTGCTAAGGACGGCTACGATATGTAACATCGGAGCCTAGCAGACAGTCAGTTATTCCAGCGAGGAATCACCATCACTGACGATGGTCTACGCGGGAGACCACGCCACAGTGACGTCGCCGACAAGGACGACACAGGGAGATGTGTAGGCGCGGGTCGTTGCACTGAGGCTTTGACGGCGAGCTTGTTCACCGCGGCGTGACGCGCAGAGAGAGAGAGAGAGCAGACTCAACCTAGCAGCGCGCCGGCGCCTCTCTCACGCGCCGCGGATCTGACCTGCCTCAAGCCAGCTCTCAGTGAGCTGCTAGCCGCCCGCGACTCAGACAAGCGGCGCACATATCCGCGAGTCGTTGCCACCAGTGCTGCAGCGTTGTGGCATTTCAAGTGAAGCCGTGTTATATCCGGCTAAGCACTCTGAGCGCGTGGCATTAACTTATCTGCAGCAGACTGTGTTCCTCTTACCGGGGTCGTGTGATTCGATTATTTTGTTCCTCGCCTCTTGAACGCTGCTGGCTACAAAATGTAATGGTTCTTCAGACGACCCAGAGTTGTGTATAGTCACTGTTCAAGACCTATTCCTAGGTCCCGGTAGTTTTCGCGAAAATATTTTTGCCCCACTTTGTTTCAGTGTCTTACGTGCACATCTGCATCTTCATAATCAGTGATTGGACGTCTTAGCTCTGACGTGTCTTGGAGTCCTGACAAATCACGTGCTTGTGAAGTTGTAGTAACGTTATTGTGATTGGCAAAGTCAAATGAGAGACATCACTTCACAAAGACACGCTGCCAATAACCATGAAGAAGAACTGCAGACGTGCACGTGAGGCACAGGAACAAAGTGATACAAAAATATTTTCGCAAAAACTACCGGACCCTGCCTATTCCCCTGGAACACATACATGATTCGCCATTGGTTACCACGTATCCATATAACTGCATACTACACTCGTATCCTGCCACCTAATCCGCAGTGCACGTGTTTTGTTAAAGAGGTAGACTACTAGACTTAATGTATTTAGTTTTTACTTACTTGTGTAACTAATTTTTATGTTATAAGTTTCAAATTCAGAGTCAGTAGTGACATAAAGAATTATTAAACAGAATAGTTTAAGCTTAAGTGGGTTGTTTTCAGAATTTACTAATGTCAGACTGAAATCAGTAAAAAGTAAATTTACCTGTAATTACGATTACTCAGATCAAATCAGTAAAGATATGTAAAAAATATGATATTTAAAAAACTGTTAACTGTTAACACTTTGTCTATGTTCCACTTATCTTTCATTTAAAATAGTGAAATAGGACATTTGGAAAAGAACACACGTCCGAAATCTGAATTTTACAGGAGAGAGAAAAGTCTATGTAACTATTTAACAAATGTTTACTAAGAAACGAAAAAAAAAATTCAATTTATGTGTTATACAGATAGTTATAATATAACACAAGTTCTGCAAAATATGCTAGTAAAAAAAATTTCGAAGTTGGACATGTGCCCTTTCACAAATTACAGCGATGGTTACTTTGCACAAACGTATGGATATTTTAACATTCTTACACAACTGTAAGACGTGAAACATGAGACATTTGTTGCACTGTATCAATATTTTGTAATGATTGGTGTTCTGAAGTTAAATATATTAAATAATTTTTTCAAAGACAATGTACACCCTTCTCAAAAATATTTCAGTTGTTGGCTAGTTGTTTACTAGTTCGTTGTAGACATGTAATATGTTCGTCGGGAATATACTGAGGTAATGTTTTGATATCACCGATTTTTTTTTGCGTTGATTGGCAGTCTCCCATTGTAAGGTGGGAAATCGTCCCCTGTTGGCAAGACTGTACGAAGACCTGCCCGTCGTGACAAAGGAAAGGCATGTGATACTAGTCCATCAGTCCACTCAGAAAATTGCAACAGTCCTGGTTTTTCGGTATAATATCAAAATTCACAGTATTTAGAAACTATAAATGCAGCTTTACTCTTCCCAGCAATATGTTTACATCACGGTCGTAGAAGAACAGGTCTGGACACTCGCCTATCTAACAATGTATTTTGCTTGACCCCCG
>PNEQ01057459.1:62967-77336 GCA_003012365.1 Medauroidea extradentata
GACTCAAACTCCATCCAATTTTTTCCAATTTTTAAATTTATAAAGTAAATAAAGATTGCTGGAGCCTTTTCTTAAATTTGTGAGCGAAAAAAGTATTTCATAAATTGATAAAAAATACGTTTTGATAAATTGTTTATCTTAACGGAAAGGAAGTGGGCGGAGTTTAGTCCGACCGCCGTAACATCAGCGCCAATAAAACCCAATATTCTCGGTAACTTGGTGAACTACAGCCAAACAACAAGGGGGTCAAGTTTCCAGGCGAGTGTCCAGACCTGTTCTTCTACGGCCGTGGTTTACATAGATACGAAACTGACAGAACAGACTTTTGAAGTTTTATATATTTCCATTGAAAATTTGTTTATAGTCGATGATTCTTCAGTCAGTCTGTTTTACTGTTCTTCTGTATAGTGAGTGAGAGATTGATCAGCGCTTAACATCGAGGTCTTTAGCGCTGGTGAGGGGTGTCATGAGGTGAGTATGGAGCAGCGTCGGAATTAAAGGGCTGGGGAAACGGGAGGTCCCCGAGAAAACCCGCTGGCAAACGGCATCGTACGGCACATGCGAAAATCCGGGTGCCAACCCCATCAGGAACCAAACCCGGGTCACCTTGGTTCTTGACGAATGGTCTGACCATTCGGCCACCACTACCCTCTTTTACTGTATAAATTCGGTCTTTCCGTATTTTATGTTTCACGACAGAGAAGTTTCTATCACAATCATTGAATGAATGTCCTCATATTGGAAAGTAATGACAAATTATTTTAAATCGTCACTGGATACTAAAGCTTATATAACGTGTATTACCGCGTGGTTTCTGTTCTGGGAAGGTGTGGAAAACGTGTAGCTCAGTTAAGGCTCGGTTTCAGTCGCCATATTGAATTTTATTATATTTAGCTTTTTTGGACTTCTGAGAAGAAAAGTGTTAAATATGCGATTATTCCTCAAATTATATTTACCTTGAACTACAGTATAGTTAGATCGCAATACGTCGGATAAATTATGAATGAAAAAAAAAATCCACACACATTGAGGCGTAACTATACGTTAAGGGCGCGGTATACTGCAATTTTCATCATCATTATTTAATTTTTTATTTGTACCAGATATTTTTTTCTTATTTTAGACACAAAATGTGACTAAATTTGACTGTTATGAAATATTTTTATCTCTCACATTTTTCGCGTAATGGCTTGTTAAAGTCATATTTTTGCATGTTTCCGTTTTAACGACTACACTAAAACCAACTGATATACCAAACTAAAAAAAAAAATCACAGTGGATAAAGACATTGCAGGCTACAGTGCCATGCTCATAAAAATAAAGAATAAAAATCATTTGTATTTTTAAAAAAATTATCGAATTTTTAAAATTTTTATTTTTAGTTTCAGCATTTATTTTAATTCAAATAATTTTCATTATTTTATGTTATGAGCATGTCATTGTAGCCTGCAATGTGATTTTTTTTTAGTTTGGTTTATCAGTTGGTTTTAGTGTAGTCGTTAAAACGGAAACATGCAAAATATGACTTTAACAAGCTATTACGCGAAAACTATGAGAGATAAAACAATTTCATTAGAGCCAAATTTAGTCACATTTTGTGTCTAAAATAAGAAAAAAAATACATGGCACTAATAAAAAATAAAAAAATGGTGATAACAATTGCGGTATACATCTAAATCGCGAGGTCTGTACTGTAGCGAAATGTAAATATAAATTGAGGTATACTATCATATATAACATTATTCTCCTTATTATTCCCAAAAAAGCGAAATATAATAAAACTCTATATGGCGACTTAAACCGAGCCTTAACAGCTTCTGCGAGACATTCATAGATGTAATCACTTAAAAAGGTACAGTATTCACGTATGAGTAAAATCTGGCTTTGTTAGGCATCGTATTGTGAACACAGAATTCGAAAACCTACAATTGGCGGTAATAAAATACCTCCTGTACGGGAATGTTCGGTAAGGGGAGATTTTACTTGTAACTATCACTATACCACCAACGTTATTATTTTACAAATATTTAGCTTCTATTGTCTTCACATTCTTGTAGTATGTGTTTGCTCGTAACTTGTGGTGGCAATATGATTAGCTGCCGCATTTAAATGAGGGCTTTTTTTTTGTTTGTATTCTTCGCAGAGCGAGCAGACGTCAACTTGAGGCATTCCAAATAATACATTAAAGTACTCTTGAAAATTCTTAAGGAAAGACTTATTACGTTGTCTTTCATGGGTACTTATCGACGAACACTCCATGCATTGTTTTTCCATTCATATTTTTTCAGGAAGTTACCTCTTGGTTATGTCATTTGAATAATAGACTTCCTTTACATCAAATTAATCTATACAGTAATGGATATTCTTAGAAGTTTCACTTGGAACAGTACTGTGACGAGAGCCAACAGATTTCGCTCGTTTGTCTTTTGGTAACTTTCCAGAAACTAGTAAGTAGCACAAACGTCGCGCTGGTTTTGGAGCAACATCATACAAACCAATAAAAGCACGTTTACATGAGTTATTCGGATATCATTAAAACACACGTGATATGTTACGTGGTTAGCTTTCGGCTTTGAATCTATAGCATTTTGTTTGTGTTTCCTTTTCCTTGCTGTGGAAGTAGCCTGTATGAGGCTCTGAAGATATGTACACTGACCATCAGAGTCAAAGTTGGATGGAGTTATGCAGAATGGAACCAATCCACAAAGTAATTTATTTTGAGATATTCACACCAAGTAGAAGAAGAAGATACGACGTATATCCTAGGAAAAGAAGAAGTATTGAATCATAATATTGGAATAAAACGAAGAGGCCAGAAAAACCAGGTTATACAAGGTTTATATGGACACAGTAGACTTTGACCTTGAACATCTCTGTTCCAGTAATTTGTGGTTTGGTTCCCTTCTGCATAACTCCATCCAGTTAATATTGTTACGGCACAAGATAGCCCTCTGGTCCTCAATTTTGAATGATTCAAAGTAGTTTATCAAACATTTGAATTAAAATTACGCAAATTTAGTTTTGAATACAAAATAGGGTTAGTAAAATCACACTATACTACGAAAATATGTCTAGTCTTTCCCGCGTTTAATAGTGATTAAATCATCTAAATCGACACTGCTATCAATTTCGTACTGTTTTGCTGTCTCATGCACAAGATAGCTTACTATTCCGGTTTCCTAGAAATTGATGAGTACAATTTACGCAGGAGTAATAAACCTAAATAACCTGGGCTAACTGAGAGCAAAAAGTGATAAAATCCACAACATATTAGCTACTACTGTGTTTAACACAAGCTACTTAGTAGCATTAAATGTGTGCTTAAAAGTTACAATCTTTGGCATCATACTTTTTTTTTTTTCAGATTCATATATTTGGTATTATGTATTATAACTGCGATAAAGCTATTTGATATCAAATTTGTATCAATATTGTCACGGGGTGGGGAGGAAGTTTGGGTTCGTTGCGGCTACGAAAATTCTGTTTTGTGTCGTATCTTGGCGTGTCTCTTGTGGAAGCTTCTGGGCGCGGAGGTTTAATCGTACCCGGGAGGTTGCATTTCCGTATGCCGGGAATATTGCACAAGGAGTCATCGCTTAGCGCGAAATACGGGTTAAGTGGGGCATGTGCCAGAGTTGGCAGTTTTCTGTGAAGGTCGCTTGCTGCAACAGACGCCGGCCCACTTGTAAGTCCTAGACGGCCGGCCGGGTTGTTTAGTCAAGACTATATAAGGGGTTTTGCCCTCCTCCTCGGCTGGCAGTTTTTATAGTCGGTTTTCGAGGTCCATCAGACGGACGGTCGGTCAGTCGGGGTCAGATTTCAATGCTTCTTTCTTTAACTGAAATCTAGTTTCATCGGTATGGTTCACAGCTGCACTTGATGAAAATCTGTCTAGCTATATAAAAATTATTAACTTTTTCCGATGTGGTGTGAGAGTGAAGTTATTCGTGTTTGTTTTATTGTTAGCATGACGAACACAATACCATTTACACATGTTTCAGCTGCCTGGGACCTACCGTTTTCGTTCACAACTGCTACTATATGTACGCAGAATTCTAGAAACAAACTGATCTGCGACTTTAACAGTATTGTACTTGTTTACTGTGAATGTCCACCGTCGTCTATACGCTGCACACATCACTTGGATGTTTGCAGGATTGCCTGTGCTGCAGGCTCTGTATGCCTGTGCGAATATTCAAGTGTGTTTTGAGCATAAACGGTATGTTCTAGGCAGTTGCAACAAGGGGACCTTTTTTGTTACACAGGTCTCATTTCTCAATAAACCATCATAAAATGTTCGAAAATCCTGACGGTAAAAAAGTTGTATGCATTTAGAAGGAAGCCTCTCCTATTATTTCCATAAGGGTAGAAGATACCACATTGTATTTGCTGCTGGTTTGAAGGTCCCAACAGCATTAAGCAATGATGAAAAGATTGTTTTTTTATGTTACTCACTTTCCGATATTTTGTGCAAATGCGCTGTAAATTTTATTTTCAAAGACTTGTTACTCCCTTTATATTAAATTTAGGCAAAAAATTCAAAATATAATTTTTGCTTGTTATTTCATAAGGAATCACCTGCCACAGTTTGTCGTTGTTGTTCAGGAACATCCTGTACAGAGATTTACTGTAGTTTTTCTCACTTCACCTTGATTTCACGGTACAAAATGCTTTTAGCCTGCTGTGTACACTGTCTATTTCTTTGGTATTTTTATTAATTCAACTGACTGGAATTTATATATATATATATATATATATATATATATATATATATATGTGTGTGTGTGTGTGTGTGTATATATGCTTGTTAATACGATGGTCGTGCAATGGTATGATAACCACGACCTGATGCGGTACCCAAGCTCGTAGTGTGTGTAATTCATACAGACATGACATTTTAAGACAACAGACTACACTCGTTGTTCGCCAGCTCTACGTCTTCCACTGGCCATACAGTGTCGTGGATTGTAGCGGGCAACACTCAGAGACAGTAATTTAGTTCTCCGTTAGAATGACCAATCACATGTGAATAATCAGTCAAATAGGTAACATAAAGACTGGTGAACAATGAAATCATAGCGAGTGCTCGAGTGTTTACACGTCAGCGGAGTACAATCTTTCAAAATATAAAAGCGCTAATTTTTCAAGTCTCTAGTAATTCAGTTTAGTCGTTTTTTGCAACCACGTTCTTTGCACTTCTTGTAATTATAAAATAAAAAATAAACAAATAAAACACACAAATTTCAGAAGATTTATATTTTATATTTTTATAATTTTTGACCATAAGACTTTATTCATATTATGCTGTTATTTTATGTTGTGAAAATTGTGTATTAATGTATTTTAACTTTTATTACTATCAATGATTTTGTACTAAAATATTAGTAGGTCTTACGTAATAGCGATCATTTAGTCTTTTTAGATTGTATTATATAAATATTATGATACACCTTTGGTGTTTGGTCAGAAGGTCATTAAGTCATATAAAAATATAATGAGACTTACGTTCTTCTTACTATACACTGAAAGTGGCAATAAGGGTAAAACTACATGAACGTATTATTGGATGTGTGCCCTATTAAGCGCCCACTAAATGTTGTACGAAGAACACAAGTCTTAATGGGAAGAAATAAGACTTAAGTCCTTCTGACCGCCCACCAAAGATATAATCTGAAATTTTTATAAATTGTAGAAGCGTTCAATCTTACAAAGTTACAAATAGTGCTAAATTTAAAATTAAAAAACCTAACATGTAAAATGATTCTTTAAAAAGTACAAAATAATAATTTCAAATTATTGTTGACCTCTAAATACGCCAAAGAACCGTTAAGTAAACCAGTTAAGTAGTTATAAACTGGAACATAAGATAGTAAAACAGCAGCATTAAATCCACAAAATGACGTATCAATCTAAAAACTGAATTAAAATGTAGCGTAATTTAATTTTCTGGTTTATCTTTTGGAATTGTCAGATACGTACAAAACAAACGTAATTTATGCTGCAGTTACTATATCTGTTTCAAGTTTCTTAACTTTAACTACCTATTTTGCTCACTTAGCGGTCCCCCGACGCATTTAAGTGCTAATATTTATCACTTTTTAAAGAATCGTTTTATACGTCAGTAATTTTTAGCTTACTTTCCGAAGGAAAAAGTAGGCTAATGAGATAATCTCTTTGTGTGTGTCTGGGAGTGGGAGTGTGCCTTGGTGAGTGTGTCTGTGTGTGTCTGTGTATGTATGTCCTTAAAATCGTTAGAACCAGTGGACCGAATTTCATCAAAATTTGTACACATATAGTGCTTAGTAACCTGACTTGACTTTAATATATTTATTTTATGCTACTTTCATATTTTCAAAATGGCTGCCATTTCAACATTTTTCGTTCAAACTCTGTACACTTACAACACAGTAAAATTAGTTGACATTTATGCGTTTCGTTCATACAGTGTACACAGTTTCAAAATGGTGGCCATTTTTATATTTTTAGCAAGGTATGGTCTATCTGAAGAAATAATTTTTAGAATATCATCAAACGTCGTACACATATACAACGTACAAAGCTGACTTTACTTTTGCGTATTCAATCATACTATGTTAATATTTTCAAAATGCTTGTGATTTCTGTATTTTAGCATAGTACCACACATCTCAGGAAAATTTTTCAGAATTTTATCAAATTTGGTGCACATATACTATATGCAAAGCTGACTAGACTAGTGTATTTCGTTTATTCCTAGTTCATATATTGGTATTGGCGGCTATTTTTATACTTTTATCATAGTGCAACATATCTCAGGAAATATTTTTTAGAAATTCATCAAACTTGCTACACAGATACTGCGTACAATGCTGTCTTTACTTTTGCGTTCATCAATAATACTTTGTTCGTGTTTTCAAAATGGCGGCCATTTCTAAATTTTAAGCGTCATATTAGACCCTGCACATCTTAGGAAATATTCTTCAGAATTTCTTCAAATTTAATACACGTATACTCCATACAAAGCTGACTTCACTTTAGTGTATTTCGTTCATCCTAAGTTCATATTTTCGTACTGGCGGCCATTTTTATATTTTTAGCATAATATGACAGATTTGAGGAAATAATTTCCCGATGTTAATTAATTTTGGTATCCATATTCTACTTAGTTGACTCGACTTCCGTGTATTTCTTTTATCCTTTGGTCATATTTTGAATATGGCAGCCATTTTTTAACTTTAGGATAGAATGACACCTTAGAAAAGTTTTTTCCGAATTCTATCGAACTGGGTACTCACATATTACTTAGGAATCTGACATAACTTTTGTGTATTTCGTTTAGAGCATGTCTAAATTAATACTATTTAATATACCTAGATGGACGATTTTAACTTTCAGGGTTCATTTGCATCCCCTTTGAGGAAAAAGCTTATCAGTTGTGCTAGTAACTTCTTGTTTAATTTAAGTGTTCTTGTGATCAAATTTTAACATTCAGAGCTTATTATGAACATCAGCACTTAATAGATTTTTGTACGTTAAGGTGTGCTTACTATCGTCCATAATTTTTCATGTAAGATAAAAATAAATAATTTATTAGACAATCAGTAATTACAATCTTACATATCACATCAGTACAGATAATACATAAATGTGACACGTGAATAACTGTTGAGACATTCATGAACATGAAAATTAAATATTATAGGGCTCGTATACTTCATGGTAACG
Source organism: Medauroidea extradentata (assembly GCA_003012365.1). Taxonomy (NCBI): domain Eukaryota; kingdom Metazoa; phylum Arthropoda; class Insecta; order Phasmatodea; family Phasmatidae; genus Medauroidea; species Medauroidea extradentata. The sequence goes on from PNEQ01057459.1 coordinate 70,672, forward strand.
CTTAAGGCGAAAACAATATTATGCATTGAGGAATGTACAGCACTGCTGTAGGAATAAGTAAATGAGAAATATAGTATATGAGTAGTTGTTTTTCAATTTTTTTGCCAGCAAAGTACTTCCACTAGGGTAGAGAGCATCCGTAACTCAAGTGAGAAATCATCCTTATTGATCGCGTCACCTTGCGTAATGATTTACTACCAAGTTCCCGGCCGATGTTTCGACCACTTTTATATAAAAAAATTATCAACCTATTGTAATATGGGTTCAATTTCCGGATTTACACGTGTGGTAGTCATGCATGTATGGTGCCGCAGGTTAATGAATTTTCTCAGGGATCTACCCGTTTTCCCATATCTTCATACCAGACGCGGCTCCGTATATACCTCTCGTCGCCTATCATCATCTCTCAATACCTTAGCTAGTATGAGCCGTCGCAATATCTCAGCTGTCCCCATCGCGACTACTTCCACTGTTCTATTAACATTAAACAACGTTGTTGTACGCTTCAATAGAAAATTATCTCTTCTATAAGCTGCCACTAAAATCTGCGTATGTAAAAGCGTAACAGTTGCCCTATACGGGGTTCGAACACAAAACCACACATTGTTGTTCCAAACAACTACACCAAGATATGGCGTCATATATCTTAAGATACTAAATGTGTTAATACAGACCCGTGCCCAAAGAGGTATGCGTATTAGTAGGACGACAAAAAGTAATAACATTTCAATAAGATTATTTGAGGTGCTCAGTGCCAAACGAACCTAAGAGCCAAATAGTATTATTGGGTTCTTTTGCAGTCAACCAGTTTTGTGGTTTGCACTCAATAATCTCATAAAATATCAGTAAAAAAAATATCCATGGCACTTTTAAAAGGAGCGTTGTCGAACTTTTAAAACATTTGACGCCAGTTTTCTACAGTTCTTTGTAAAGGTACTTGAGGTAATTTGGCATTGAGTGCCTTATTTCTCCGTGTTCACGCGTGCTGTTCTAAATCCCCGGAACAATTTACATCTTTCCGTCCCCTAAATTGTCGAATTTTGAAAAGTCATTCCACGATTTTTAGGTATTTACGTAAGATTCATTCCTTTTCAAAAATCATCTCAATATCTCAATAGGTTTAAGAGCTATAGGAGTTTAATTGAAACCACGATTTAGCTTTTTTTTTTTTTTTTTGCACCTAGAAGTAGAATTTCAGAAATTCTTTAAACAACTTTTTAGGGATATGTAAAAGCTTCATTCTGAAGTAAATTTAATTCGATCTTTTAACGTGTTAAAGAGTTATCGAGGGTTTATTGGAAAACACATTTTTCGGCATTTCACCGCTTAGCTTTCTAATTTCGAAAAATTAATTATGATAATATAATATATAATAGTACATATAATAGTTAATATACAAACAATTTTCATTCTGAACAAAAATCACCTCGGTACCACAACGGGTTTTTGCGCTATCAAAATTCACTTAAAGGAACTAACCACTTTTCACCCCCTGAATTTTCGAATTTTGAAAAATCCTTCCACAGTGGGTGCCTACGACGTAAGGAGAATCCACCCTCAAATGTTCATGTCTGTAGGTCTAGCGGTTTAGTTTAGCGAGTGGGCACTTCACTATATATATATATATATATATATATATATATATATATATATATATATATATATATATATACACATAGTAATTTATTTATAAGCTATAATTAGCGTTAATATTTCGCAAATAACTATTATGTTTAAAATAGAGTTTATATTTCCTAATATGCTGTGCTGGTGGAGGTTTGTATTTTGACTCACCACACTGGGCAAAGTTGACTGCACTGCATATTAGAGAAATAATCAGCATGAGAAGAAACTCGTTGTCGAGCGAATGCGTAGCGGCTGCAAGAGTGTTGCAGTTTGTAAGACTGGCGGCAGCAATTTTGTCGTTATCAGTGGAGCGAAGTCCGCATGCTAGAGATAAGACGTGCAGTTTTTTGTACGTCAAAAAAAGGGTCGGAGGGGGGGATAGGGGGGAAGAGTACTTGCGCCCGTATCCGCGCTGTGTTTATTCCCTCAGCTGTCCACAACTGCAGGGCCGATAGTGGCGCCCCCGAGCGCTCTGGTGGCCACGACCGCAATCATACATCGACGCCACAACTGCAAGCTCCTCGTGTCTTACGAATATAGTGTACATTCGCCGTATTCCGATACTGCAGGGTGAGTACTGATTTCACTGACAGTATGTCAGTGTTCGTCAGCGGTAACGGAACCAAACTAGTAGTCCATAATTATTTAGTGATTGTCAGTGATGTGAGAGTTTCGTAACGATTGGCAGCTGTGAAAATATCATTAAAAGAAAACTCGTGCGCGAATACGAGTTTAACTACAAAACACAGAGTCATTACCTATTTAACCTAATGCTTTCATTCTTGTAAGAATATTCTTATATCATAGAATTATCCGATAACATGCTTCTCGGAAAGTTATCAATTTAAATTAAATGTTATTTTTCGTCGGTTACTTTGGTAAAACATTCTCAAAAATATGTTTATGCATAGCATTTATATTTTTGTGTTTCTCAGTGATAATTTGAATGCTGGTTAACATTTTTAGACGACATACGTTTTGAATCTCGCTCTGATATCTGTTTTCATTGGCGCTATAAGTCTTCCCGAGCTCCATTGGAATCTGTGGTCGTAGTAGCCTCACGCGAAGAGTTACTCGTGAAAATTTTGCATGACTATTAGTGCTCTCTAACGGTATCGGAACAATAACTGACATTCCTGAAACCACTGACAAGTGGAATCATTGAGTTTCGGAAAGTGGCGATTAAACTTTGAAAAAAAGAAATAAGAGAAGGTAATATTTACCAACTCAAGAAAAATGTTACAGTGATCCAGTCGTAATTTTAGTAAACTTGAACAACTTTTAATTTCCTTTCTTTCCTGAAATTCTTAAAATTTTCACTATAAAATAGCGGTCAAGCAACGGAAAAATTTGCCGGTTTACTGACATGCTGGCTAGACTACATAAATATATACATGATCAAGTGTCGATCACTTATCAGTTGCTCATTAGCTAATTGCGTCCTCATTACTAGGGGAAGAAAAATCTCCTGAATTCGTTTGTGGACTAGTTTAACTTAATGTAAATTTATACTATTGGAGCGCTGATTATCAGGTACCAAGCCCTGCAGAAATCATAATCCTATAACTAGCTGACAAGGAAACAAGAACCCAGTATATTTCTGCTAATCGAGTATGAATTTGTGTCTACAGAAAATAAACAAATTATGAAACTTGTGGCATACATGACTGTGGAATCTAATCTATAGTATATTGCATGAATTAAATTTTTCTGACTGCTTCTCGTTACAAGCCCATCGACGGGTCTACAATTTATTTATATGTAATTGGCAAACAACTATTTAATGCATGTGTGCGTTAAGTCATGGGCTAATTGCAAATGTGACTCAAACGCACACATTTCTGAATTCTTTGAAATCTCGTTTGTCCAAAAAATATATTTTTACTGTCCAATCTTTGATAATATCTAATGACATTTTATAACATCTTCAAAAACCCAAGTTATTGATATTTTAAAGAGTTGTACAATCTAAGTGCATTGCTGGATGTAGTTTTTGGAACGTACTCCATTGAGATGCAGATGTCTGTCAAAGAAAAATAAAGATAGTAGGAAAACTTAAAAGCAGTGTATGCCTTAGTCAACAGGATGCGCATACAAAACATAAAATTCCATAAATTAAATCGTGTAAAATAAAATAAAACTTATCTGTTCCAGTTTTATCTGACCTGACTCCATTTATGGAATTGTGTGATGTGTATTTATACTGTTTACTAAAGCACATTACGGTTTTATGTCTTCCTATTTCCTTAAGTTTTCTGTGACAGATATCTGCATCGCAATTGAGAATTTAAAAAAAAATACATCCAGTCAGGCAAGTTATTAACAAAGAGGAATAGTCAAAAAGATTCTGTCCACAGGTTGCACCACTCAACATTAAGCCTTCTGTCTTATTTCTAAATAATAGTAAAGACAAAACCGAGTAGCGCAGTTGGAATCGGCCAGAATTTAATACGATAATAGTTTTGATCTTGTCCCAGTGGACTCTAGCTACAAATCAGCTGTCCCTAAACTGCCTTCTCCTCCTTCAAAGGCAGCAACCAGAAGTGATCATTAGTGTTCCAACCACCGACCTTGGCTCGAAGCTCTATAAACCGTCTGCAGTCCAAGGTAAGCGACTAAATGAATGTTTATTGTCGATCACTCCTTTTTGGACTGCTGTGCAACCAGATCCGAAACTTACAATTTGGGAGCGGGCGAGATTTTGGGCGACTGTGATTTTCTATGACCTTTGGTGGTAGAGCCACGGTTTTAATTTACACGCAGTGGGCACGACTTGTCAAATTCCTTTACCTTGGTGAATTGAAAGGACTGAGAAACTCCTATATATTATTATTATGTCTTAAAATAAGGAGTATAAACGTCGTTGAAAAGGTTGGAGTGGTTCCAAATATTTCAGATACACAAAACAACCCAGTTACATTTAGTTCAAGGTAAACTTTGAAATAAACCTTACGGAAAATCCCCAATAATAAACGCCACAAATTTATTGCAACTTCTTAGAAGTACTCGCTCAGTAATGTTAGCGTTGAACCATTTTGTCGTTTTAAAGTAGTAGGCTTCCATTTAGTAGTTACTATATTTTATTCCCCCGCTAACTTTACAAAAACAATTTAGGTAGGAGTAATTTCTTTATTTTCTCAATATCACACTCTCACTTCGCTGATGCATTTAGATACCGAAATGTTCTCAAAGGGCCAACAAGGCTTCCAAAAGTTCTGTTTAAACCTTTGGTAAGTTATAAATCGAGAAAAGTGTTCTTGAGAACTTATTTAATAGACTAACATTCTGTCAAATATGGTTACCCATCCCTTAATCGCTGTCACTAAGTCTTCTCGACTATCCACGTCTCTGAAGATGAAGAGAAACCGTGGCTGGCGTAGTCACTATAGTTGATACACTGAAGGAATTTTTTTTGTAGTAAATGGCCGATGTCCAACTATCTTGAAGTAAACAAAAAATTAGTTTTTGGTGACCTCAGTGTTACTGCGAATCCACTCATCTGTTACTAGTTGGTATAACCCCAATATTCTGAGAGTTAAAAGTATCCTATGATTTACCACGAAGCAGCAGATGTGCACGTAAGGCATTGAAACGAAGTGGTACGAGAACTTTCACGTAAAGCAGGGATTCCTAGCAATTACTGAATATCGAATATCTCTGTTGTTCTGTGTGTTAGTTGTTCGTACCTACGGCGCCGAAAACTTCGGCACCAGCTCACTGTTTGGCTGAAGAAATGAGAATCGGACAACTCAAGTACAGTATGACTTAAAATATTTATTACTTGCTCCATCTGAAGCGGTAAATTAGTGTAGGAGTGCAGAGGTTAAAAGTGGACAGGAAAATATCGTGTTTTAAATTTAGCACAATGTATGTTTCAACCGCATACACATTTCTGCCGTGTTTTCAATTGGATCACAGTAAAACAGACGACGGACTCCCGTGCTAGTTGCATGCTGCTCTGGACTCAAGCTAGTTACTGAATGGAGCTGCAGCCAAAGAGAAAACACCCGACGCTGGAGCACACACAAATCAATAACTAAATGCATTCCTAACCATGTAGCATTACTGTGCCAGCGGGCAGCCAATGAGCAACTACAGTTTGCTTGAGTTCACATACTGTATATTCTTATAAGTAGAGCCACGGTTTTATGGCGAAAATATTCTTGCAACATTTGGTTTCATTGCGTCATGTGCACATCTGCAGCTCTGCTCCATCCTCTGTGATTGCCTTGGCAAATTACAGAATAATTTTATTCTGATTGGTGCAGTCAAATGAGAGGCGTGTCTGAAGGAAGACACGCTGCCAATAACCATGAAGCACAGCTGTCAATGTGCATGTGAGGCACTGAAACAACGTGGGCCAAAAATATTTCCGCGACAAAATCGTTGCCCTACTTATAAGATAGTATACAGGTTAGTGAATTCTTGAGGAATTTTTTCTCTCTAACAGCTCCTATCGTGGTATAAGTTGATGATTTTTGTTCGTAGTAACAATAAAAACAATACTTATAAAAGAAATCAAGTTAGAGCCAAAGTAAACGTACGACTGAATCCATAATAAACTACTTAACCCGCTGGCAAAATTCACGGATTTACTGACCTGTAGACTAGTATACAAGAATGTTTGCGTATTAAATTATACAGCAGCTGCTCATTTCCTGCTTGCCGACTCAGTAATACCAAATGCTACATGATTAAGCATTCATTTAGTTATTTGCTCGGTTTTCTGAAGAATGTGTCAAACTTGTCACGGACCAATTGCGGGAGGGACACGAATTTACAGATCTTTGAGTTTTAGCTTGTCCTCAAAACTAAACGCGAACTTTTCAGGACTCTAGATTACAGTAATGGCGGACCGCTAGTATACACGCGCCCGGTAGCTCCCGAAACAACCACTTTCTCGGCCGTTTTAAAGTTACTACCTTCATCTTACTAGCACGGATTCGGTCGAGTAAATTTTCCCGGTTTTAACAAACGTTGATTTTTCGCTGTCTTCTTGAAAGTTGAGTCTACTTTTGCTATTTTCGTGTTTTCATCTT
>PNEQ01057461.1:0-29712 GCA_003012365.1 Medauroidea extradentata
TTTTTTTTTTTTTTTTTTTTTTTTTTTTTTTTTTTTTTTTTTTTTTTTTTTTTTTTTTTTTTTTTTTTTTTTTTTTTTTTTTTTTTTTTTTTTTTTTTTTTTTTTTTTTTTTTTTTTTTTTTTTTTTTTTTTTTTTTTTTTTTTTTTTTTTTTTTTTTTAGGAACAAGAAATTATGTTCTTTGAGATTTTCAGTCAAAGCAGTTCTCATCCAAACTGCAATAATTATTGGTAGGAAACGAGTAACTTTTCACTGTTAAAGAAAGAAAATGCCAACAAATTCCATTGATTACAGTTTTCGAAATTACTTTAAAACGTTAATGGGATTACAAACGGGTTATCAATTTTTAACACATTAAGAAAAAATCTCAGAACCTCACAAATTTCAGGTAAATATTTATAAACTTGAATTTTTTGTAATTTTCAGTAGGAATAGCTAAACAAGTTAAATATATTGTTTCGGAATTATATATGACGTTATATTAACAATATATACAAAATTTTGTGGCAGAGAGAGACCTGGAAATATTAGAGTTGCAAATATTTTACAAGAAGTTACAAAAGCTTTACAGTCGTTAGTAGTTTGTGTTTGTTTAACTTCCTGGCTATGATATATTTTTATTACTTAGCTTAACTTTATTGACTGTAATTTCTCTCGTAACTTTGTATACCAAAAAATTATATAAATAGACGAGTAAATGGACTTTGAGGACAAAACAGAGCCAATATCTAAATAACATCTGCTGGTTTATTCACATAATATACAAACCTATAACGTTCCTGAGCCTGTGTAATCAGCGAAGTATTCGTGAAACTAAGCCATGACTTGAGACGTGTGTTTAGAAAGGGGCGTAGGAGAGAGGAAGGGAAGAGCAAATAAGTTTCAGAAAGAAAAGCGAAGAGAAACTTCCTCATCGTAGAAAAAGGGTGAATTGTGGAAGGAAACTTAAATTATACTCCGTCAGAAAGTTGCGGCCAAAAATAATTGGGCAGAGTCAAGCTTATTAAAGGGAGAAGAATAAACGAAATGTATCCTGGTTTCCATATTAACCCAGTGTTCACTTCATTCATTCTTAACTTGACACAGTAAATAATTACCCAGAATAAATATTCTGAGTCAGAAATCATCGTGAGTACCGATTCAAATAACAAGTCAAACTTAATTTCAGGCTGAAACATTATCTAGTTCACCAGCAAAGGGACACGTGTGATAAAAATAGTATTACACCAGTCGTGTTCTAAATATATATTTTTTTTTTCATCTTATTGTTACCTCCTGTCAGCAGTTTTATAGTATAATATTACTTGAAATTAGATATATTTACTTTTAAAAATATAGTTTATCGTTGCTTAAGAGTTAGAACTTACGGCAGCATCCTGGCTGGCACTCGAACTGCGTGCGTCATGATCGAAGATTTTTTTAATTTTTTTTTTCATAGACCAGTAAACCTGAGTCCACACTGGTTATCTATGAAAAAAAAACACACACTTCAGACTAACACTGAATATCACATTTAAGAAAACCACGCATAATGAAATCACTACTTACTTCAAAAGCCCTCAAACTTCGCTATTATCATCTTTTTCGCACGGTTGTTTCTGAAGGTATACTTAACGGAACCATTCGAAATTAAGGTCTACAGTTCTTGGCTGCAGTGACACATTCAATAATATGATTGGGTCACCGCTTAAGTCTGTAAAACCTAGAGGTGTGAACACTGCACACGTGTTTAAGATTATGAGCATGGGTATCATAACAATAACATCTACATATGCCGGCCAACGTCGCTTGTATAGCATAATTGATTTTAGCCTCACACACATCCTTCACCAGCAGCCGCCTTAAGGCTAGGCATTGCAAACAATGATAAAAAATATTAAGTAAATTTTGTTATTCGTGGCAGGATTTTTATCAGAATCTAATTTGCATTTTAGAAAATATTATTTATATGTTCCGAATGCAATTTTTGGGTTAATAAACTATCCTAATCTATAACGAATATCATTTCTCAGTGAACAAATTTATATAATATACCAAATGAACGTTCAGTTATAGAGAGAACTCTCATAACATTTTTATTTTCTTGAGCTTCGTTATCCGTACTAAGGTTCTTAGTTACTTGTGTTGTGTAAACATAAAAAATAAATACCGATTGCACATGTACAAGTATTTCCATTAATAAATTGAAAACCGTTTATGTTAAAATTTCGTAACTTTCGATAGTTAATGCCAAAGAAATTATTGAAGCTATATAATAATATAAATTGACCTTAAGCAAGTTTTTACAACTCAGAAGCAAAGGTAATATTAAAAAAAATAATTTTTAAGCCTCTTTCGTGTTTGTTACTTGTGCATGCAAAAATCCAAATGTGTCATCAACAATACTCAATACATTAAATATAAAGAGTATAGCTGATGGCGATTTGTGTTAATTTCACCCCAATTGCGAATTAAAAGTTGGGTCAGTAATTCATATTTTCATTGCAGCTTTGTATGAATATTATGTAATATCAAATACAAAGTTCTATATAAGTGAGGCTTTCGGGTTAAATGTCGAGGAAATTTGGTAAATGTAAATAACCTTTAATATTAAGTATATTGTTACTTAATAGAACATCAAAATATGAAATATCCTCAATTATTATTATATTGCATTATTAAGGCATATAGCAGTTGGTATTTTAAGAAAAATTTCACATCAGAAGGCCTGGCTGTGGCAGATAATTTTACGTCAGTACCGCATACCCTTTATTAATTAGCTAAACCAACCCAGACAAATTTCATAAAAATGTATGTTAAAATTTTTTCCTGACCGTATAGCTCCTGGGGCGAATTTCCCGTTAACGAGTGGTGCGTAGGATGGTTCGTGAGCCCAGCGCGGGTATGCGAGAGTTGTATCGCGAGCGAAGATACTAACTCGATTCAGGCGCCGGCGTAGTCAAATTACCGAGGGTCCTGGCCGACCGACGTGTCGGAACTAGTTAGCTATATCCTCGCCCGCCGGTCAAGCCGGCGAAGACCCTGAGGCGGGAAGCTACTCCACCCCTCCCCCCCCCTCCTTCGCTGGCCCATGTCCCCCCACCACATCTTCGACGAGCCCCTTACCTAATAGGCAGCCCGCCAGCCCTCGGCTTATATTTCCCGCGGTCCGGCGCCGCCTTAATTGAATTCACGCCCTATCGCGCCGTCCTCGCCACAGACCAGCGTGTCTACGTAGGCTTCGCTCCTGGCCGGCAGTAATTGCTCGGCGACTGTGTAGCATCGCTAACGGGCTTGGGCAGGATGGTGACAACGACACTGCACTAGCGTAACGCCGGCATGTCTGTCATAGGTAATTCCGGATAAAGAGAACACTAAAATTTTTAACCTTTGAAAAATATATCTAGCCGTTAGTGTATATAAGCTACCTGTACCGAAAATGGCCCACTTATAGTTAAAAAATCTGTGTGCCTACGTATATTAATAATATAACACATTGATGATGTAAGACAGATATTTATGGATGGTGTATGTTCATACTGGAGCCTAGTGTGTATTTATCCCACTTCAATCTCGACATTACCACACAATGGCGAATAGTGGGCCATATTGAGAACTGGGCCATATTCGGTACAGGTACCTTAATTCAACATTAAATATAATAGTCGTACTGCTTTTGTGGTTGGCTGCAAAGTTATGAAGTGTAGTTCCGTGTGTTTTCTTATTTAAATACAACAAAACAGAAACAAGTTCAGCCAAAGTCGACATAAATTGTAAAAATATAATTAATACATTTTTTACAATCTCGATTCATACTATACTCTATTCTAAATTAAACTCCATTTCATGGAAGTTTCGATAAATCTGACAGCAACTTAAAGGCAATAAATTGTAATATTATGTTCTTTTTGTCACTACACAAGATAAACTTTGCAGTACAAATCCTGAAATGGACATTTAAGGTTCACATTAGAGCTTAAAATGCCATGCATTGTGCAACAAATCGCAGAATACTAAAAAATTATTGCCCATTATGTTGCTGTCGAATTTATCCAAACTTATACGAATCAATTATAATTCATCCAAGTGAATGTCAATCACATTTTTCCACAGCGTAAAATTCATATGAAATATTGAAAAATACAAGGTGACTGTGTTGCGGCACAATTACAACGATGAGGAATCAAGAAATAGTTTAATTGCTTTGATTAAAATTTTGGAAATTTTAATTTCTGCAGCAAACATTAGAGCGGACAGAGTATAACTCAACAAGGTCAACCAAAATCTACATAATTGAATTTTATGTAACTAATAAACTTTATTAATGGAACTGTATCGTCTCATACTCATACGCGCAAACGTAAAGTGACGTGTCCAGAGAAGATAGACATGGCCCGTATTTAGTCGTTACGCGCGGAAAGATACGAGTTGGCTGAAAATAGAACTTCAGTAGGAATTTTTTAAGCGCTCACTTTATCCCAACCCACCGGTACAACGCCAAAACATTAAAACGGAATTACAATAGTGAGACAGAAGCAACGCGAAGGGTGTGACGCGACACTAAATATTCTCGTTATTGCGAACTCTAGTTCGTCTCCCTCGTGACAAATACAAACCAATATTTAATTTTCATAGTTAGTTGCCACTACATACTAACATTTTGTACTACAGCCATACATGTTTACTATTATAAATTTGTTTTCTGTTTATTTATAACATGCTATACATACACACTGGCTTTCCCAAATGTAAATATAAAGTCACAATTATATGTTTGTTTCATTAGGTTGTGGCTAGCTTATAATAACAAACTAAAATGTCTCGTAAAATAAATGAATGCATTTAACCACAAACTCACTAATTTCACTAACATCTGTGATTACAATTAATTCCCGCCCATTTTCAAATCTGACACATCTGTTTCACGAATAAAATATAAATATTTTCTATTCGGAATTTGCGTCGCGTCCGGATTTTTCGCAGCGCTGACGTTACATAAGTTTCAATGATGTATTGATAAAAGTTATTTTATTGACGTTGCGCAGTTCACACAACAAAAATCGCGTTGTGTCTGTCGCGCTATTGTAATTCCAGCATTATATTTAAAGCACATGGTTAGCATTTTCAATCAAAAAGCATATACGTGATCTCTGAACGATTCCTGAAATAGCTGATTGTTTCAAACTAAGCCTTTTATGACTTACATACGCCAGCGTGAGCGAATGATGACGTGTTGCAGAAAGGAGACATCCAGTTTGCTAGAGTTCCTCAATCTGTAGATGAGCTTGAAGATGTAAATATATATATATATATATATATATATATATATCAGTTCTCGAAACATCGCATGTGTAATCGTCGAAGGAAGCTGTCTGTTTTCTCTTTATGTTGTCGTCTGGATTTCCAACACTTCGTATCGGTCGTCATTTGAAATATCGTCGCCGACCTTGTCCATCTTCGGCGTGATTTTTTGAACACCTTATTTCATTGTTTTATTTTATTGTTGTTTTGTTATTTGTGTCGTCTTGCTTCATTGAACGACTATTTTCTCTTACGGAATTAATTTGTATGTTTATTGTTGTATCTGCTTTTTGTTTATTCTCCTTGCGGAATAGGAATATATTCCTTTCCGGAATTTTCTATTTGTTACATGTTTTTGACATCTTTCATTGGCTTCCTATTTTTTTTTTTATTTTTAGTTTGGAGGTTTCCCGCAAAAGTGAAATATTTGCTCGCAATGGCGTATGCAAGAAAACTGTCCAGTTTATAATCGTAAAGTGTCCTGACACACTCACTCACTCACTCATCGACGCACAGCCCAAACCGCTGGACATAGACCCATGCAATTTTGAGGGAAGCTTCCTCTTGCCCCGTAGGCACTCACTAAGAATGGATTTTTTGAAATTCGATAATATAGGGCGTGAAAAGGGGTGAAATGTGTTTTCAAAGAATCTCTGATATCTCATTAACCGGGAAAGTTATCATAAATCTTTCAACTTCATAATATAGCCTAAAGAAATGCATGTTGGCGAATTTTTCGATTTTGTGAAATTCGAAAATTAACGGGGTGAAATACCGTAAAATATTACTTTTATTAATCCGTGAATTATCCTAAACCATTTCAGATAGTGAGGTTAATTTAAAAAAAAAAATCATGCTTAAGTAAATACTTGAAAAGGATTTTTAGAATTTTTCGAAATTCTTCCTTGACAGCTCTTAAAAAAATTAAACGGGTTTTTAATTAAGCCCACTTATCTCCTAAACGAGTGGAAATATTGAAATGGTTTTTGCTTTAAAATAAATCTTACGTAAATATCAAAAACCTTAATTTCAGGATTTTTAGAAATTCGTCCTTGAAAGCTGTTAAAAATTAAAATGTGTTTTCAAATAATCATCTGTACCGCTTATACCCGTTGAGATATCAAGATGATTTTTTATATGAATAAAGCTCATGTAAACATCTACAAATCAAATTCAGGATTTTATGAAATTCGAAAATAAAGTATGTGAAAAGAAGTAAAATGTTACAGTCTCCCGAAAAAAGAGAATGATCACGAGAAATAATTCAACAGTCGTTTCTTTTTGCCAACCTACTCATAGATACAATTTATTTGAACTGTAGCCTGAACATAAGAAAGTTTGTGGTTTGGGAGGGTAGGGGTTACGGGTTCGTATCCCGTGCAAGACTTTGCGATGGGAATTACTATGACATCATACGAGCATATTGCGCACGCTCTTTACACTGAGCTAAGACAATTTATAGTTCACTGTTGTTGAGTATGCTAGCTGTTAAATGTCTTCATCACATATTTTATCCAGAGTTACTCTTTACATTACATAATTTCACGCGGGCAAAGCCGCAGCCGGCCAGCTATTATAATATATTAACTTACGAAAACACCCTATTTAGCAACGTTCAATACGTGTGATGATGAATACGTAATGTTTTGAAATATATAATTCGCCATTGTAAAAAACGATAGTACGTACATAACAAAACACGGTCTTATAAATACACTGAGGAAAAAAAACAGAAGACGGTAGAATGTTTCTATTAAAATAGGAATCGCCGTTTAATCTGCTATATGTAGGCTACAATTTGTGTTGTCACTACAATTTTTTATACTGTAGAATTAATTTAAGACATTTGGAAAACGAAAAAAGTAAATTATTCCTTCTAAAGAATATTTTATACCTTATACTGAACAGACTGTTGTGGAATCAGCTGAGATAATCTTCTATGGTTTATCAGAATAATGGCATATAACATAATTTTTTAGTAAACAACTGTAAATCTGTAACCATTAGTACCGTGATTCGTATACTATGGCTGTATAAGGCGCACAATTTTTTTTAGTACATAGTCAATAAAACCGTTGTGCCCTACGTCGAAAGGAATAACAAACTCTTTGAAACACTTCCGGTTGGTCACGTATTTAGCGGCTTGCATTGATGACGTGCTTATGTAATACTGTATTATCTGTCATGTGGGTTGCATACACCAATTCATTCAGATTTTGCTACAACCTAATATTCGAGTGATTAATGTCAGGAGTGTATAAAAAACCAAAGCTCCTAACCTCTGCGACTACAGAATTGCATTGCCCATTGAATGCAAGGGTTAGCTGTTTTTGGGCAAAACAGGGAAATTTCTCGATGTTTGATTTGTTCATGTTTTTTTGTTCCAGATTTTCCTATTACAATTATAATAACTTTTTTCTCTTAATTCTATTGGCATTGTAAATAGAGCTGAGGTAGTTAAATAAGGTGTAATATGTAATTTTTCTGTCCTAAAATAAATTTTCCAAAATATAACGAATATGTGTTACTAAAATTAAATATATATGTATGTATGTAAATATATATATATATATATATATATATATATATATATATATATATATATATATATATATATATATATATATATATATATGTATATATATATGGGCCATGTGCGCTATTTCCTAAAACATTTAACAAGAAATATATTTTATTTTTTTAAAACACACATATCTGCTAGAGCAATGCTGTAAAGTAAAATTAGTATTTTCTATCTACAGACTGAGTTGCGTACAAATGTTATTGTGTGTTTTATGAACTGAACAATTGTAATTAAATACGTCTTTCACATCAGTGGTGTAATTAATTTAATTTGGTGATAAGGGTAATACTCAACTAGTCCATCAGACCCTTTCATCGTACGGTAGCTCACCATAACGTAAGGCCGTTAAATTGTACTATTTTAATAGACTTCATCGTAAAAATGATCGAAGTTAAAATGTGATGTTTGTTGTCGCCACGTGCGCGATGCTGTGGCTGTTTTATGTTTATTCCTTGGGCGTAAATTATTCAGCTTATTTCAATAAATAAAAGAGTGTGCAGAAGTACGTTTAGTTAATACAGATGTAACTAGAGTTAACAGTGGTGTTACTCAGATGTCACAACCATGACATATTAGTTAACGAAGACAGTGACTGATTAAGAAGACGTTTTAAATATTTGTTGTAGTACGGAACTTTGAACGTTCAAAAATGCCGCCAACGATTAAAGAATAGCTATAAAGATATTCTGCATAAATATAACCCTGCTTTCGTTCCGTACAAGTTACAACTTCAAGTGTGAGGCGTATCAGTACGACGAAGGGTTACAGAGGACATGTATTAAACATAAAAATGTTTTGCTTCTTAGAAATTGTACGTTAGCTTTAATGTTTCCATTGGTATTTTTGGATCAGCCAGTCCATTCGAGTTGTTGTATTTGCAAAAATGTCATAATAATATGTATTGTAATGTCCAAGGTTTTTTGAAAGAGCTACAGGATACGGCTGTAGTTTATTTCATTTCCTTGTGTATAGTCTTACTCTTTGCAGTCTTACATGTACATATTATTGCCATTATTAAATCAGTCATCTACCTGAATATCATGTAGGCCTAAGTATTTTTATATTGCGCTTTCTCTCATAACTATACATTATCTATTGATTTCCCACGCAGATTTCTTTTAACCTATTGCATTTATTTAAACATTGACAGTTTGCGATTTCAGTTAAATAAATTGTTCTTCAAAAATACAATAATATTTACTTAGAATTTCATGTCTGATTCGCTATTTTCAAGATTACCGAATAATTTGATTTACTTATGTGTTCCATGACAGTGTTTACAAATCTGTACACATCTGAAAACTATTTTTAAATTCAACTATCTTTGCGTTATATTTTTTTTTGTTTATCTTATGAAATAGAGCGAAGAAATATGTAATAACTATAGTGTTTTTTTTAAAAAATGTAAACAAGGAACTTCTTACTTCTGTCATAGCAAACGTACTTTCAAATTACGTAAAATTCTTACTGCACTACCATCTGGTGTTATTCTTGTAATAAAATTTGTTAATTCCAGCTTTGTTTTACGTGTTTGAATTCAAAATATTCTAGAAATCGTTGCTCATATTAAATTATCGCAGCTAACTAAGGTGTACAAATGTATCTTTATTAATAGTTTGGCGAACAATACAGATTTTAATTCACCCTTTGTTTACATTATGCATGTTACACTAAACAGCAAGGATTTTCAGATGGTAACTTGGTGGAAGTTATCACTGTGACACGTTGCATTTACTTCCGGCAAATCCGTATACACAAAGCACTTTCAAACTTGGTTTATAGCTGGTTTTAAAGGCTTATGGCCTGTTTCAGGACATTACTGTTTGTTTTCATATAACCCTGGAAATTTGTACAGGGCATAAAAAATTTCGTACATCATATAATTTACTGCGTAGTTTATCAATGTTTGCACTATTATTTAAACGAATATGTATTTGTATTATTTCTTAACGTGTGTAAAGAAAAGTAAACAACATGCCACAAAAGACTACAAATGTAAAATTTTGTTGTTGAAAATCAGAATTAGGTTTTAATGAAGTTAGTACGTCTGTGATAAATGAACAACCTACGTAAAATTGTTATATTAAATATTTGTTTTAATTTATCAAATCATTTAATTGAAGTATTATTACTGTTTAACAGCGGACCTCTATAGCGTGGTCGGTAGCATGCCGGCCTAGGGTTTGAGAGGTCTTGGGTTTGAATCCCAGCACGGGCATGGACGTCTGTGTAGTTGACATAGGTTTAGATAGTTTGTAAACTACCCTTTATTATGACTGACGGCATAAAACCGGAGATCGTAAACAAGTCATCACAAACGAATATACTGTTTAGCTATTATGTTTTTTTATACGTTTTCGTTACTAAACAGTAAAATATGATTCCTCAATACGCTAAAATGTCCAAGAATCAAAGGTAAGTTGTCTAAGTGTAATTCTCAGGAATTAGTCGTGTGATATGATGAGTGAGCACGATGTTTGAAATGTATTCAATGTCCGTTAAAATAAATTCACAAAACTAGTTCTTTTTCAAAATGTCATAACATTTCACGTTCAACGTTTCATGATTAAAAAAAATTTTACATATTGAATTCGAATAATGCAGTCAAATTAATCTGAATGATCAGGTAACACGTAGTATATAAATATTACTTTTTACTGTAGCGTAAGAATGTATTCGTGTTCTTGTTAAATAGTATAAACCACTAAAAATGTATTACTTAAAACCTGGTCAAACATAAATGCAGTACTGTTTTGTCTCGAAAACCAGGCGACCTAGAAAACAAACAGTGAGGTAGCCAAGATTAATTGTATTAATTAAACACGCATATATTTGTCTGTTTTTAAATTATCAGATATGTAATTATTTTCATGTAACGAAATTAAAATACATATTAAATTAAAAGTCTATCATATCACACGAAATATAAATAACAATTTTTGAAACAATGAACGTATTCAGGACAATTGAAATACATTAAATATTTTCACAATGTACGCAGAACAGGGACGGAAATCCTGTTAAATGCACGTTCGTATTAGTAAGTGTTAATAAAACAATTTGTAAGTAGAGGTTAATGAAAGAGTAGACATCTAACGCGGCGACGGTGTGAGTAGATATGAGGAACGCTGCGGTGAAGTGAGCTACCTGTTGGCGCGCAGTTAATTCATTGCTACTGGAGGTTAGCAATCAAGTCTGGGTGAGTTAGCACCACGTGACCTCAGCCTCGAGTTCATTAACTCTCGAGATACTGCAAGGAACGTTTCTCTGTCTGCTCTGTCGCTCGCCGACAACCGGCGTTCGTCTAGTCGCGGTTAACTTCTTGATGGTCGGCTTGAAACTCTTAATGGTGTTCAAGTGGGGAAAAATCATAATTTTATATTTGTATAAAATAGGGTTAGTTTTGTAGACATTACTTGAGAGTACAATTTCCTCTTACGAAAAAAATTTTACTCAGCCAGTTTTTCCATAATATCAGTTCAAAGTCAAAATTTGCAAATTTTTACTTTACGCAAAACTTGAAAACCTGTAAATATAATGAAATGGAAAAAATCACATCAAAACTACATGCCACGGTCTACGGCTTGAAGCATATAGAAACCCTTTACAAAAAAATTTTGTACTTAAAAAATTTTCTCAAATTTGCTAATTTTTTATTACTTTTAAAGCTTTTTTTAAAAATACAAAATGTTTCAAGCTGTACACTGTGGCATGTAGTTTTGATGTAATTTCTTCCATTTCATAATGTTTATTGGTTTTCAAGTTTTACATGAAGTAAAAATATGCAAATTTTGACTTTGAACTGACATTATGGAAAAACTGGCTGAGCTAAATTTTTTTTGTGAGAGGAAAATGTACTCTCAAATAGTGTCTACGAATCTAGCCGTATTTTATACAAAAAAAATTATGACTTTTCCACACTTGAACGCCCTTAAGGTGGATTCACAATGCCCCGGGGAGGTCGACACAATAGCCCTGACACAACAGTTCTTCTTGCAAGACAGCCATGACGACTCTGGTAGCGTTCACAGTGCTCTGACATGCCGACATGTGACTCGATATGACGTGGGCGTCGGCAGTACCACAAAGTAGAAGACATCGTATTTATGTCAGCTGTTCGCGAAATCACAAATGAAACTGTAAAATAAAACTTGCCGCGAAAGAAAAGGGCAACACAAATATAATGCATAATGTTAATCTCTGAAATGAAAATAATTTTAGAAAAAAACCGGTCATTTAGTGTTTGTTTGCAAACAACCTGGTCGATTTGTTTGTAAACAAGCAATGAGTATCTGCAGCGAAAAGTAACTGAAGTCACGGTACATTTGGTTAAGTTGATCTGTTTTCGTAGTGTAATTATAAACGCAACACTTTTATACAGGTAATATGTACCAAGTATTCTCAGTTTAAAAAAAAATAGTTTTTTAATGCTGCATTTCCTTTCCCTGCAAGGCCCGACACGACGAAAATTATAAATAAAATATACTTTTTTCGAGCTGTCGCGGTAGTAATTCTGTCTGACTGATGCTTGCTTTTTATTGGTTGTTGCTCGGATTTTGTTGCGTCGGGGCTGTTGCGACGGGCTCGCCAGGGAATTGTGAATCCACCTTCAGGCTGGTTTCATAGTCATATTTGCGACCAAGAAGAGGGCCACACTGGACACGTTGGCAGGAAACAATATTCTTAAACAACCTGCATGTTGTTTGCACTTCGTAAGCTCTCTCAAAGTTGCGAGAGGCTCGAACCTTATCCGATTCACAGCCGAAAGCTTCTTCCAAAAACTGACAAGGCCGATAGTCTACTGATAACCTAAGGCCAACTAATTTGTCTTGAAAATATGTTTCTTTAAAATATATTACAGAAATTTATATTTTTACAAATATTTCGATGTTTTGTACGAAGTTTGTGATTCAGTTTCCACTGATTCACATTAACGTCCGCAATTTTATCGGCCTCCTTGAACTCGCAAACGCTCCGTATAAGCGAGGCAAGAGAAATTCTGAATGAATACGTAAAGCAATGCGAGTGTTGTTTACCAGAGAGCGGACTTTCATCCAACTGTTATCTGCGGATAGTTTTCAGGTTTGTTACGAGAATGTTTATGGATTCCAGCCTCAGTTAGTTGTTACATTGTTGTCTTGACTTTGTAGCTAATGTTTGTCAGACAGTGTATATTATCGCTCATAAACTAATTCTTGGAATATGGAAATGCTCTAAGGCTCAGCTGCAGTAGACTTTAAGACTGTCTTGGCTTTCTGAGATGGGAAGTTTTCGTAATTTTGCGATTTCGCAACAAATTCAAATGTAATAGAACTGTGAAATAGGCTAAAATTTACCGACGTCAACGTTTTGAAAAACCGTAAGGTTTTTAAGAATAGTGAATTTACAAATAAAAGTGCATTTATACAGTCTATCGTTTTAATATGCCATTGAGTATTTCTTGTAGTCGTAAAAATCCCGTGAAGCAATGTCTGTTGAATGAGGTATTTGTGAGCCTTCAGTTATATTTTCAGGCAGGGTAGTTCGAATACGATTTTTTTTCAAATAAATGTGTATTAAAAGTGCACGTATTTTTGTCTTGATATATTTAATGCTTATTAAGATTTGCAAACAAGCGTTTACATTTATTACTTAAATTGTCTATAGCGAAATGTACACATTTGCACTATACAAGCATAGTATATATATATCACATTTCTACACTTTGCATATTACTACATAGTGATATAAAGAAATTGTTTAGCTGGAATCCGTCAAAATTTTGTGTTTAGTTAAATTTAAATATTTATGGTTATGAACTTATATTAACGTCCTGACGGCCTCCATAATACTACGAGGTGCCGACACGGATTTTAGTTATTTTGTGGACATTTCTACAAGTCTATCGTATTTCTTTAATTTTTAAGGTTTACGTGATGTAACTTCCTAACACAATTTTTTAATAAAATAACATGTAATTGAAACTACTCTACTCATAATTCACTCCAGAGACACCAAACCACAATACTGCATTTAATAACAGTGAATATATTAAAACACATATCCGACTGAGCGAACATAGGCATCTGCTGCTAGTACAGAAAGATGACAAGGAATGATGCCGTGTAGTGGAATGAATAGCGCGATGGAAACAGGAGATCTCTGAGAAAAGCCTCTGACCAGTGGCATTGACCAACACGATTCCCACATGCGAAGACGCGTGGTCCCTCCTCATCGGGAATCGTGTCCGGATCACATTGGTGGCAGGTGAGTGCTCTGGTCGCTACGCCACCGTGGCCTCATGTTTTGTGGTATCCTGCTGTTTTTAAGGGCTTGTTCCCGAGTTTTTTTTCAGACTGGAGCCAATAACTCAAATATTTTTTACCAAAAGTTTTGAAAATTTGAGTCAATACGCAATCACACGATGCACAATACTGTGGACGCGTTTTTTTTTTTCTCAAATAATGTGACATTCGCCAGCAAAAAAATAATTTCCTTCATTTTTGCTTATTTTCACGACGAGAAACGTGGTACTTTGGGTAATGAAATCTAAAAAACCGTTCAGTATAATTCTACAAAAAAATTCAGCTACAAATTATAACATATAAGTGTCAAAACTGTGCAGCGAAATTTTGATCTGAGTTTTAGGTAGCAATGGAAAAAAATATACGAAACCACTGCAAAACTCTGTAACAAGGCATTATGGAGGATGGTGATGGGTGAGGAACGTTACCATTAAAGAATCCCAGTTACACTTAAACACTTTATTTCATTGGAATATTTGAGAGACTTGTGTGAAGGATCCAAAACACAGAGTAGGTTGTCATTTACTATACATCATACGACATGCACCTTACATAAATACGTTACCTAATTATCGTGAAACAGATATTTTTCCTGACCACGTACTCAGCATGACGTTATAAAGTATTATTGGCATAAAACAATTTTGAACATTTTCCGAGTGCAGATTTCCCAATTGTTCTAAAACATTGCATTATCAATAGTTATCATTTTACTCCTATTCGTACGGCGAATATAATAAATTAATAAGTTTAAATGTAAGTCATGTAATGCCAGTGCTACAAACATTTCCTCACACACAAGCCGAATACGGAACTGCAACGGTGGAAACATTTAATGCCACGAGATCAAAAATTTTTTTATAATATTACTTTTTTATATCTTAAAATACCGAAGATTTCGTAAACCGTCTTACAACGTAACGTAAAGAAGCATATTTTTTCAAAGAAAAATTTACATGTTTTTTGCTTGACTTGAAAAAAGAAATTACACAATAAATACCAAAAAATTCATTTAATACGATGTAATTTAGTTTCATTCAATGAACTGTTGTCAACGCACTTACATAAAGATTTTACTAGATGTGCAACATTTTGAGATTCAAAATTTTATATTCGGATAAACAGCATAAATACAAACCCAAGGCTTTGAGGAACTTGGCGTTCCTCTGATTGATAAAACAAAAGGCAATTTTATAAAGGTTATCTTTCACTAACACATCGTCAGTAAACAACTACAAAATGTCTCCCGGACCATTTCCTTGCTGACTACTGCATCTTCCGTTCATGGGTTGTCCGGCCTAGTATCTTTGTTCTTGAGCTAACGAGATCACGGCAGTGGTCATTTCCGACTCCGTCTGAGTCACAACAATGCATATATCTGTTGTTAGGTCTCTTGGAACTATTTGCTGAACGCTATTGTTAACCGCAATTTGCTTCACTTTAGATTGTCGTACCTTGAACAAAGATTGGATTGTGTACCTAATAAATTAATTTATATTTAGTGGACGTGCTTATTTACCATAATTATCAACCAGTGAGGGAAATAATAAGTATTTAACGATATTAATTCTTTATCAGTAGAGACATGCAAAATTCGCGTTACAATTTGGTAGCAAACTAAACTTCACTTTTCTATACACAACAGAGCGTAATCTGCGGTTCAATTGGCCACGAACTTGTATGTGTTGTCATTTACGTGTGTTATTTTACAGATACTGGCCTCTCTACCGTGTAAGCATTCTCCGCGGCAAGTCACGACAATATCGGCCAGCGGGAGACGTCGAACAAGCCTATAGTCACTTGGAGTCTAGAGCTGTCAGAAAATACTGCGAATTTTGCATGTCTCTATTTATAAGTCTCTTCACTTATAACCAGAGATAATTATCTACAGGAGAACGAATGCCACCCAAATTTCGTCCTGAAATACAATTTTAAAGAGTTAAAAGAGCTCAAACACCGTACACAACTGTATTTTTATATAAAATTATTTCGTAACGTTTTAAACACTTTTTAAAAAAGGAAACAAGTAATAAGGTTATTTTCTCCGAAATTCAGTGAATTCTAAAACATACAGCACTGCATATTACAGTTGTCTTATAAAATATGTTATACATAAAATAGTTCGTAATTTCTCAAACATAGCATGCTGTTGTTTCAAGCCGCACAATGTAAGATTCAAGAAACTTGACACACACGAAAAAGAACATATCAGCACTACAAATGTGTCTTAGACAAAGAATCTTTTAAAAATGTTTGATGTGATTTTTTACGAATTATAAAAAATAATACAATGTTAGTATAAACAAACGTCTGTAATCACTGGATGTCGTTATACTGTCAAGTGATTATTTTCTTGACTTAATAAGCGTAATTTCAATTTGACTACAGGCTTACAGAATTGAGGTTTTAATGACTGTGTTGCAAAAATAAAAAATACTCAATATTTAGTATTTATTGAGTTACATTTTCGCCTCAGGCAGCCAGATTCGTTGGCGGGTGTTTAATGAAATTCTCTATTTGGAACTTTTTAAGTTTAAGAATTGTTTCATTATTTCAAAGCATGTAACAACATAGTCAGCGAAGTTAGGAATTAAAACCCAATTGTAATAAAAATTACAGAACGTTTTAATTACTTGTGTGTTTTGCGAGTTAATTTTGGGTGTAATTTTTTTTAATGTAATTAATTACGTGAAGTTAAGGGAGGAATCAGGATTTAAAACATATTTTCTTATCTCCGTGACGTGTTGATTCAGTATCTCTCAGCTGATTCATCACCAGGGTATGGAACATACGAGGATACGAGGTATGCGCAAGGCCAGAAGCACCATACTTTCCCAACCTCCTCCCCTAACCGCCGCGGCTAATATCGGTTATCAAGAGGGATTCGTTATGCAAACGCCTACATCCCCCGAATTTGTCACGGCCCCACAGTTCTGTTTGGGTTTCTACCCCTCCTGCATGGAGATGAGTTCCAAACCACCCTTGGAGCTAGCCAGCGTGAGCAGCTGTTGGTGAAGAAGGGTAGGGGTTGGAGCATAAGACCGGGTACAATACACCATCCCTCCCCTTCCTGGCCATATCGACCAGGTCTGCTCTGAGTATCCCCTTGATCCAGGATAGAGGGGTGTGTTGGATTGTAAGAGGGGGGATTTGGGAGGGGTGGTCGAGGATTGAAGTTAAGGTTTGGGATGAAACCCTCTCATATGAGCTGCCAAGGATAAAACTGCCAATTTACCCCTTCTCCCAGCCCCCTACGGCGACAATGGGTAAGTGGCAGTTTTGTTCTGGTCTGTTGAGGGGGAGGGAGAAGCGGACGGATGATTGCTGTACAGCGAAAATTCTCATGAATAGCGATGCGAGATTTTCTGCGAAATTCCGCTCGGGCAGGTACGACCGTTGTGGTTGGTTCGTTACACGGTCCGTGGATCTGCGCGCCTGTTTGGACACGAAGCGTGTTCTGAGGCAGTGGTAGTGCGACACGTCTGGGTGGAGGGAGGGACGAGCATGCCGTCTAATGTCTGCGCAGCGTGTGCGATACGTTTGTCATCTACATGTGCCACATCGCAGGTTCCCGTGCTGATTATCCTTCAAGCCGCCAACTTTATCTATAATGTCGACATCGTAAATACATTTTTAAACAAACGTATTTTGCTTTACAAAAATAACTGCAAGCATACTCAAATTAAGTCATTCTAAGGTGTAGGAGCATGACTAATTTATTTGTTTAAAATATAATACAAATGGTTCTACAGTAAAGAATAATTAATTCCATCTTTGTTTATCGTGTAATGATTAACATGTGGACATTTTCAATATGACATTTTGTCAAAATGTAGGCATTTTGTGTGCATGTATGTATATGTAACACACACACACATATTATATATATAATATAAATTTTCAGAATGATGTCACTTTCGAAATGTTGTGTTTCTTAAAACGAACATATAAATATACTTAGCCTGCATAAATATGAATGCTTTTCACCGAATTAGCAAATAATTTAATATTTAATAAAAGAATTGTTTTTTGCTACTGGGAAGAATGACTTTTTTCTCTGAAAATTTTCTAAAGAAAAGTCAAGTTTGCTGACGTGTATTAGTTTTAAATAAAGGTAAATATAGGCGTGCATACAAACATTGATGTCAGTGTACAGCCGCCTACCTTGTCAGTATGCAACACATTCGAAGGAAAAGTAATTAAACATAAGAATTATTAATGTAAATGAATTATTTAAATTATGTAAGTGCGAAGTTCATATTAAAAATAACTTATGTGATTTTCACGGTAGCGATTTTCCTTAAATTTATGCAGCTGACGATAAAAATATTACCACAGGTGTGTTCCTACCGTACTTATAGGCTCAGGTTCAAATCCCGTGTAGTTCAAACTTTATTCTTATTTACTTGATGTAATATATATTAAATAATAACTATACTCTGTAATTCAATTTTGCATTCCATTAAATTACATCCAATAATGGGAGGTTAAATGGTGAAGTAAGATATTTCGTAACATAAGACAAGTTTTGAAGAGTTTTTACCAGACGAGCATCACTCACACACATGTTAATTATTATTACGTCACTCTTTTCCAACAAATTGTATATGTTTTCTTTGAAATTACGTGTACAGACAGAAATACACAATTGAATGTTGATAGCTTATGGCCGTATTTAGGCATGTAAACTGTACTCTGTGCACACAGCATTTACGAACCTACTGCGTACTTCTGAATTATACATCCTTGTGCCTTGTATTAAAAATGCGTGAAACATTTGACGGCACAGCAATGGTGACGCTAGTCGTGAGAGAAGCAACTATGAATTGATGGAAGCACATCACGTGTATTTCATCTCCTATCCTACACAGAGTAGTTTCCAGCTACAACTTTCCACCGTGTGTTCCGAGAGCTTCACCAGAACTGCGAGTTACCTCCAGCATCTCAAACTAAGGTTAAGGGGATGGTTGGTGTGAGGGCGTGGGAATTTCACCGCTGCGCCTCGCAGTTGGTAACATTGCTCATTGTAGGCTTTGTTGGGGAAGTGGGCGATGGGTGGAGCCATATTACACGGTCCCTAGGGGAAGGAAATGAGATGCCTTTCCCACGAGGTTTTTTTTTTGTCTGTGAAACTGGTGCACAGTATGTTCCCTGCAATAATGATAAAGAATACAGCTTATCACATTCCAATTCATCTGTGCGCTTTCAAGTTTTGGCTTGCCGTGACTGCCCGTAAAACGAGCGTTCGAGCCACATTGACACTTAACGCCAAAAATCTAAACGCTAACTAACAATTCACTTTACTCTATAAACCTAACTGTAAACAATACAATTTTCGTTGTACAATATACTTCGCAATTTGATTATAAATTTCACTGTAAATTTAATGACCAAAATAATTTTAAATAAAACAATTGAATGCACATATTATTCCTTATGATACAGTACCCTGGGAAGAGGATGTACAGGTTTCTATAACCAAGGAGATATTAGAAAAATAATTGTTTCTGATATCATTTATGATAAAGTGTTTACCATATTTGCTGTGCGGAGGATGGAAAATTAATTCGCACTTGGTATGTGTTTAGAGAAAATCATATTAATAAAATATACAGAAAGTATGTTTGTGATAAATAAAGACTATCTAAAATTAATGTTGAGACACTTCAAAGAAAATAATTTTATTATTGCAAAAAAATTAAAAACAATTAAAATATATGCAGTAGAAAACAAAAATACACCAAACTGGGCAATATCATACAAATATAAAAAAATTAAACAAACAATACCAATCTTTCTTTGATATTTTTTAATGTTTGTTGCAATGGGAGTTTACAATTAGAATAGAAACAAATAAATTCTAATTTTTGTTTGTTTAAATTTGGTGTTGTTTTAATATTATCCAGTTTAACCTTAATCTTGTAAATTAGATCAATTTTTTAATCTTCCCTTTCGTTCTGTAACCAATAATTAGAAAAAAATCTTGTGTATTTTCGAATTTAAAGATATGTAATTCCGTTCCTCGCTGTGTTTTACTGGAAAGATTGATAATAATGTAATCCAGAAAATCTTGTAAATTTTCTAATCTTTTCATTGTAATTTCCCCGCTTTATCGCACATTTTAATATTTTCTACTGTTTCTTTACCTTATTCACTATATAATAAAACATTTCGTATTCGAATACATTAAATGTGTTTCAAATAAACTATTCTGGGAAAATAGTATCCATTAAGAGTAGTAATACCATCTGTTTTATTTACAATAACGCCTCTACTTGTGGATAGTGGAAAATTTATAATTCTTGTCTAAAAGTGTTATGTGGAATACAAACAAATCCCAATTTTTAAGGGGATTTTTATTATCTTTATAATTTTGTAATTTTATTCTTATTAATTCCTTCAACAATATAAACACATTTTTCATTTGGTTCTCCTAAAACTCCAATACATGCAAATCAACTTTTGTCATTTACAACGAAAACATTACTCTTGTGTATACCATTTGTTCCAAAATCCATCCACTGTCGTTAAAAGTAGCTTTATTTATCTCATTTTATGTTTCTTTTATTTTTTCTTCATTTTCTATTAACGTTTTACAGTCGCCTCTTAATTTAATTGTGCTGTCTAAATATTATATTTTCTTCGTTATATATTTAAATTCTCTAATTCTCTCTCATTCTCTCACTCTCTCTCTCTAGTAGATTGCAAATCGGATGGATAAATTAGTTTTACTTCTTTAATAGTACAAGGAGAAAGTTTATTAGGAAAATTTATTCTTGTTATAGATACAAATTGATAAACATTTGTGTATTTTATTAGATACAATTCTATATTTACACCATAAGAAATGCTCGAAAACAGACTCCTAGATTTAATAAACAATATTTCCCCAGATTTTTAAAACATATTTTGCTAACAGAAATTATATTTTTTGTTTCTTCTAATATTTTTATTTAATTATTTCAAAGACAATTTAAACTAAAAACATATAAAACCAAATGAATAATATTTCTCTTTCTTTTTATTATTTTTGTTAATTTAATTTGCATACCAGTCAATTATTTTAGTATTTTTATCACTTTAATAGACAAATTGTCAAATATAATTTAAAAACTCAACAACTATTTAGTAAAGAATTAGTTATTTTGTGCCACATTTTAGATAGTGAAACAGAATAAAAATTGGCCTTCTCGAAATATTTACCATTATTTGTTTTTAATTCTAAACAATTTCTTATTGTGTCAAATATTTGTTCATCTTGGCAATTTTGCTTAGTATAATTGTAAACTATTGCATGCAACAGCGTAATTCTGTTTTCTTTATTTAATATACGTTTTTTATTTATTGCGGAAGCAAAAAAAAATTATCTTTTATCTGAGCAACTTAAAAAATCTGTAATTTGATTTCCTAGTTGTTTAATTATTCCTGGGTTTGTCAATTGACTAAATCCTTTTTGTAAATTGTTATTCTAGAATAATAGTATGTCCGCGCAATCAGCCTTCTCCAAAACAATTATTATTATTATTATTATTAATTACTATTAAGCTTAAGTCTTTTGCCTTTTACGCGAAATTATAATTATTATTCGTTTAATATTTTGTAATTCCTTCTTTGTTTAATAAACCTCTGAAATCTTGATTTATATCTAAATGCAACAAATACTAAGGTTTTTCTAATTATTTTAGTATTTCTTGCCATTATTTTTATAATATATTTTATTTAATATCTGCAAATATTTTTATAAGGAAGAGCTACATGATTATTATATATTTCATTGTAATTTATATATATTTATTTTAATAATTTACTCAATTCTAATTGTTTTACACGGGAATATAATAAATGAGAAATTTTTACGTTAACTGCATGTCTTGATAACCTAAATTTAGAATATATAGATCTCAAAAAGCTATTAAAATTGCCACATGCTTTTTTTTGCAAGAGACATATTTTTTTAATGCTCCTTTACAATTTAAAAAAAGTATGTTATTTTTAATAATATTATAGCAAAAAGGATGTGAAATTGGTTAATATTCTTCTAATTTGTGTTCTCCGTTTGTGTAAATATTATCGTCAATGTTAGTAACGATATAATAATTATTTAAAATTTCTGTAATTAACAAGAATCCAAAACTTTCATTGGTTGATTATGTTTCATTTCAGTAGTGCACTTTTTGTTTTTGAATTACATTTATAAGCAACAAAACATAAAAAAGATTTCAAAAATAGTTGGTATTAATAAACCAAATAATTATATAAAAACAAAAAAATATATATAATTCATTAATATTTAATTTCTTAAAAAGTAGTTGAAACTGGGGCAGTTGAAAGTATAGTGCACTGCTTTTCTTACCTATATGAATATAATTCCAACACATTATAAATATGAATTATGCATGAACACTAGCAAGGGTCTGCTGTATAGACACTTCGAAATTTTTGTAATTTTTCTTATCTTCTTTGTTTGGGAGATCTCTATATGTCTCTAGTAAAGACCTAAATTGTAACTTATTATCGTCAACAACATTATTTATGATTGTTTAATTTTAGTTTTCATATTCCAATATTAAAGCAATATCGCTCGCCTTAAGGACATTGCAGACGAAAAAAAAATCATAATTTTATATTATTTTATACTTGAAATGAAACATCATTAGTTTTGTACACGATACATAGGAGTATATTATCCTCTCACAAATTTTTTTCTTAGCCAGTTTTCCTATAATGGCATTTCAAAGTAAAAATTTGTAAGTTTTTTGTTCAAACACCCCCAAAAAAACCAATGAACACCATTGAACGATAATTCACAGTGAAAGTACATGTCACTGCCTAAGGCTTTACGTATATAAATTCCCATTAAACAATGTGTTGTATATTTAAAAAATTTCCTGATATTTTAATTTATTTGTTAACTTAAGAAATGTTTTAAAATACAAATCCATTTTTGTATTGTGTATTTAGGTACCTAAAATCCTAGCACATGGCATGTACTTTGAATTTGAATTATTTAGTTTCATTATGTTGATTGTTTTTCGGGGGTGTATGAACTAATAACACGCAAATTTTGACTTTGAATTCCCATTACGGGAAAACCGGCTGAGCTAAAAAAAATTTGTAAGTTGATAATGTACTGGAAAGTAACGTCTATAAAGCTAACACTGTTTCATAAGCATATAAAATAGTATAAAATTTTGACTTTTTGTATCCTCTGGATCGCCCTTAAACCAAGATGCAATATTCTAACCAACAATTACAAGAAAAATCTTTAGTAACATACTTAAGCTGATTGTTTATGATATTTGATAACCTTTTAATTAATTATCAAATAAAAATTTAATTATACAATAAAATATTTATGTATCAATTTTTTTACTTAATAATGGCCCCATGGTAACATGTGAATACCAACTTTCATAATAACGCTTTCATTATCTTCAGCACTTAATGCTCTATTTCTGTGTTCTGTTGAATACTTTTTAAGATAAACCTTTTATACAATAATTAAATTTTAATTAAATAATGTTTAAAATAATAAAATGTTGCCAAATTTGTGACTAAGGCTTTTTAACGCCCTTTGTTATTTTATATATATATCGCTTTCAACATTTATAACATGCATGCAATATTTTAATCCAATAAATTCTTTCATTATTTTCACCTTTCATTTTGCCAGTAACATTTGTGTTGATTTGTGGTATGTTATAAATTTTACCTTTTTTATAATTCAAAGTATCAAAAAATTATAGTTTCTTTTATATAGTCGTATAAGTCGTGTATTTTATTGCAATATATGAAACTATTGCAACCCAAAAAAAAAACATAATTCAATATTAATTTAATATTTTGGTTTCATAATATTATAGTGGGAATTATTCACTAAAGATTTTTTATTAATATTATATCCTCATTCCACTATAAATGGATTTTTGTTTAAATCTACTTTTATCTTACGCATACGAATTACAACTAATGATTTAGTTAATTTAGTCGTGTCTTTAAAATTTGGTTTAGCAATTAATTTTGCAACTTTTTTAGCATCATTTACGTGTTTTATTAATGCAGATTACGATGTTTGGAATTAAATCAATTCTATTTTCATTTTAATAAATTCTGAGATCATTTATAAATAAATGTGGGCTATATTATATAAAATTATAAAATATACTGGAAAATAACTTGGATTTTTATAGTTTAAATAACTGTTAAAATGTGCCGCTCCTCTAAACTTCCCTGTTAAATGATCATGATATTTTACACGATTTTTACCCATACACTTATCCCAGATCTCACAGATGTAGTTCCTAAATATCTATTTTTTTCTTCATTAGTTAGTGGCAGCATTTGTTTTATATATACGTTTATATATATAATATATATTAATTTATTTATATAAGCAATAGCGTTTGATTCGTTCATTAACAGTTTCACAAAAACACTGAACGCCCTTTTTCCTTGATAAGATACTGGAGGTTTGTGGTGATACTCATTTTCGTATTTTATGCAACATAAAAGCTAATTGGTTCATGTTTCTGATATTTTTCTCCATAATACATATATTTCAATTTTAGTTATACACTATATTGATTTGTTAAATGGTATCTTTCTCGCAACATTTCTATATATGAACTAGAATCATCTGTCTTCATCCATTAGATATCCATATTTTTTTTTTTTTTTTCACATTTTATACTTGTCAATAAATTTTGGTTTTAATTTACAATTATACATTTTTCTTATTTAACATTTAAAAATCAGCGTATTTAACAAATTGAACTCACAAAGATTTGTGGTAAGTCTAAAGTGTTAGTTCATTATTTCACAGGTATGGACGATTTATTTGAACATATTAATTATTTTTTATGATATTCTCTTCGTAAATTTAATTTTTCTTCAGAATATAAATACTGGTAAAATTTGCCACAAAGATATTGTTATACATTTTTTCTTTGAAAGTTGTGATCGAGTAAGTCTGGAAAGGCTTTATATCCAACAATAATGATCATTATTTTAATGTTTAATGTGTAATAGCTTAACCTGTTTATCGGTTTTATTTTATTATATAATTTTTTGTTAGTTTTAGTGGGTGAAATATATACGGAATGACATTTTCGTTTTCGTAATATGATTTAAAATTTATTCAAACGCATTAGTTCATTTTCAAATAATAGTATTTGGATTTATTGCATTGGAAATTTTGAACCTTCAATTGTTTCATTTAAATTCGTGTTCAAAGATGGTTTGTAATTGGATTTCCTTTGTGTATTATGTTTGCTAAATGTAGTGCTGATATAATGAAACATCAGAAAGATTTTTAGATCATTATTAAGTACGTTTATAACTGCTTGTTTATCTTTTATTTGTTTGGTAAATCTACACAAGAAGCAGATTTTAATGTACTGCATTTTTTTATTCATTCTTAAATCTACCTCAAATATTTCATTTAGTCCTATTGTGATATTTGGTTTCAAATATTTCCAAATCAGTTAAAATTTTTAAATACTTTGCTCATAATATTCCTCTAAATCAGTGGAAAATTATTTAATTTTTACTTTTAAAAGGTGCGTTGTGCTTTTCGTCATTATTTTACCTCACTTTTATATTGATAGAAATTTTTTAAATTTACTTTTAAATTATTCCATTATAGTTGTTTTTTATTTTGTTTATTACAATTTGTTTTATGTAATCAAGAAAAAATTTTAGGTTAATTTTATTAACTGTATTATTAATAACAAATGTTTTTAGTCTTCCATGAACTGCTGATTCTATTTCATTAATTTTAACATTGTTGTTTATTACGTTTAACATGTGATTCTTGAGGTTTTTTTTTTTTTTTTTTTTATTTTTTTGTAAAATTTTTTTTTTTTTTTTTTTTTTTTTTTTTTTTTTTTTTTTTTTTTTTTTTTTTTTTTTTTTTTTTTTTTTTTTTTTTTTTTTTTTTTTTTTAAAATTTTTTTTTTAATTTTAAACTCCCATACGTTCTGAAGAAAAAAGGACAATATATGATCTTTTCGATAGTTTTGTGTTTGCTGTTATTTTTTTGCTTTCATTTGTATCATACAAATTTTCATTATGTGTTTAAAAACTGAAAACTAGTTTTTTTTTTTTTTTAATTTTCACGCTGTCTAAGGACTTCTTTAGCTGTCGCTGAAAATTCGTATTTTATATTTTTTTAATTATGTAAATTGTTTGAAGCTCTGCGTCGCTTTCTCTGAAAAAAAAAAACTGTTGATTTTAAATTAAAATTTTCAGAAGATATAACATTTGAACTATTTGACATTTTGAAAAGTTTTAAAAGATGCAAGTAGTGAAAATATTGGTTTTGTTTATAATGGAATGAAATAATGTGTCATTAAACAGCTGCATTTTAATTTGTTCGTTAAAAAATTTATTTAATAAAATTTTAATAATACATTTCGTAATTGTAACTTTATGAAAGTAAGATGAATGTAAGATTATTACCCTACGATTAATTCGTTCTGTTTTAATAATATTTTCATCGTTTTGTGGTTATTTTATCGATGATGGCTGAATTAGAAGTAATAGACAAATAAATAAATTTTTCGATACTATGAGGATTTACCTTTTTTTTTTTTTTTTTTTTTTGTAATATATGAGAACAAATACAGTTCACTGCGTAAGAAACTACACACACACATACACACACACTACTGTCTATACCTAAGAATTATGCAGTAATTAACCACAAAATTATTTACTTCTATTATATTAAAAATGATGGTAATAATAATACAATTAAGTACTTCTTTAGATTAATACTATAGTAAAAGAACAAAAAATATGAAATAATTTAGTACAATTTGATTTTGTTAAAAACTTTATTACCAGTATTTATTTAGTTTATTCACTGTACTTTAAACGAAATCACTGACAGGTGTTTAAATAAGGTCAGAACATAGTGTAAAAAAAGTGCCGCAGTAATCAAAAAGGTTTCTTTTATGCTATGTTAATACATATGTTCTTGTGAAGCTTAAATTTTTTTAACTACCTAGAATTAAGTTATTTTTAAAAGTAAATATAATGATTAAACATTTTTTCGCCTTGACAAATCAAACTTATTCAAACTACAGTTATTAACAGTTTAAACGTTGTGCAATATTTTGCGTTATTGTAATTCAAAATGAACCTTTCTTCGGTCCTCTTACATATCTCTGTAAAATACATTTTCTGTCATATAGAAACCGTGATAGTTATTAAATTATTCGGTGACATTTGTCGCGTTCTGTTTACGTCATAAAAAAAGAACCGTGTTGTGGTAGTTATGTTGTATATTTAATGTCAGTTTTCTTAATGAATATTGAAAGCTGACGGACCGCGCACTCGTTGTGCCGTTCCCAGGCTTGCTTGCTTCCAAATGGTCGCACTCTCTCGGTGTTGGTAAACACGGTCTGGCATGTTAGCTGGTGTTTGCCGAGCCGTGAATGTCACGTGTAGGCGGGACTTGGTTCCCTCGGCGACATTCACTCACTTCTGCTCACCACCAGGGTAAAATTACGCCACTGGCTGGCCAATAGTACAGTCAGTTCGTTCGCGTTAAATTGTACAACCATGGGAAAAAATCTGTGTAGGGCTGTGTATTTAAACATGTCTACAGATTTTGTTACAGTGTGATTTTTAATATTTTGCTCACCAGTACAGTCTTATCATTTATTAGTTTTAAATTGGAATGTAAATTTATGTATCTGCAACTGTACCGACAGTTTAAAAGTATTAATAATATTAACATTAATTATTTCCCCAAAAGTTCGTCATAAAAATAATAAACTCTTGATAAATTAGCTCCGTTCGAGTTTTTTTTTGTAAGGCCAGAAAATTGCTGGTACTCTGTAATAAATAATTCAAATTAATATGTTTATGTTATATTTAGTATAAAATAAAACATTTACCTACTTTTATTCCATAACGTTTCTAACAGAAAAAACGGTATTTGTGGTGGCTACAAAATGTGTTGTCAATATGGTCATCACAAAATAATACTGTAGTGGTTCTAAATTTTTTTTTCAGGCACTGTAAAACTTTATTGGGGACAGCAAAAATTTTTTGTGGTCACTACAAAAAATTTATAAGATCCATTACGACAAAATATTTTGTAGTGTCCAATAAGTATTTTTTTTTTAGTCATGCAATTCTTAGTAAATGACCTCAACGTGTATTTTTTTAAAACTTAATTATACTACAAACAAAATATGATGGCATGAAATATTATAACCCTACATCATTCGTGTAAACGAAATAATAATTTCCGGCGTTTGTATCAGCAACTTCCACGCAGCTGACTACGAAAACATAATTACGGTACGCCGATGAGAACGATGCCAAGACCTGAAATTTCGGGCGAGAAAATAAAGACCGGTTGAAAGCTGCTGATATTTTAGATGCGCTTTTGGTAATCAATCAAGCTTAACGTTTGCTCCGTAGCTTAGAGAAGAATATAGAAGTTAAATGTGCAGGTAGAGGAGAGAAGGAAAGAAAAAGGAAAGAGCATTAGTATGAACAAAAGGAGGGAGGGCGTGGAGGAAGGGTGGGGCTGAAAGTTAAGTGGAAATTCCCGATGACAAATGACGATCGTCAATTTAATCTTCTCTGATCCATCAAAGCGATTCTTTCTCGCTCGGTTGATGAGAATTTCGTGGCTTGCGGACGAAGCAGGTGTGCGGAGAATATATTACTTTTCGCTTGCGTGCATATGTGTATCGTGAATTTGCCGACCTCGTTACTTCGCGATATATTAGTGCTGCTTTACTACAGCTAAATAGCGTCTGGGCCGAGGAAAACTGGCATTATTCCAAATTACGTTCTTTGTTATGATGAACGCTATATTAGCTTAAAATAAATGATAGTTTTTGCTTGTAGTGAGGCTGGACAATCTAGCGGATCACGGACCTTGTAAATGGGTCAAAAGATGAAATTTTTCACTAGATTACATGATACAAAAATTAAAAAAGTTATTTTCAGAAAAAATTTACAATAATGCCTAGCATTACGTGTCGTGTTAAATGTATGCATATATGATAAAATAAAATTACTTTAGGTATTCAAAGTACATTACTAAGGGAAATTTAATAAAAACTCGGTCACATTTCTTACTGAGATGCCAGGGTAAAAAAGGCATTAAGGAATTTGTTAAAGCATCTGTTAAATGCTTTTTCACTTTCTTGCTCATGAATAAGCAACGTCAGCTGTTAAAATATTAAGTTCAATTTATTGATATTTGTCAGTACTAAATCGAGTGTTTGTAATATTTTGTAAACTCAGCTGAACTAATGTGTATTCCTGTATTCAGAAAAAATCTGTGTCTACCACTAGCTTGCAATTTATTATATGCGTGTTTGATCTACTAATTTTCTGTATTACTTTTTCTGTAAAGAAAATTTACCAAATATATGTGGTTATTCAAAGCGTCAAATGTAGTTGCTTTTTTTCTATATAAATAAATGTGGTATTTACAAATATTATACCTTATTATTGTATATTTTTAAAAATAAGTAAAATTTTAGGTGAAATACCATACGTATGTTACTAAAAGGCAAAACAGAAGGACCTACAC
>PNEQ01057461.1:29812-48173 GCA_003012365.1 Medauroidea extradentata
ATATATATATATATATATATATATATATATATATATATATATATATATATATATATATATACATATGTGACTGTTTGCTTGTCACTGTTTAAACGTTCATATGCAAATGTCAATATAGAAATAAACCAGAATTTTATTATTGTGTGCTAGGGATTCACTTTAGAACTACTATTTTGTTCTTGCAAAAACCTAGTTCAATACAGAAACGTTTTGACATGTTCCAGTTACCATCACATAAATAGTAAAACTATAACGAATAACTAACACATAAATAGTAGTGTTAATTGACAGAAACTATATCTTATGTCACTCATTCAATATCAAATCATTAGACCCATATATCTTGTAAAAATATTATTTTTGTTTTTTGGAGTCGTGAACTGGATCGTCGACAATTCTTATAAAATTAACACTAAAACACATAATATAATCCCCAATTCCTCTAGCAAAAATTTTTATAACTTCACTAGTATTTCTTGTGATTACGAAATAATTATAAGTAGCACACTCGTTAGTACTAAATTAACACTGTTCTTTGTAAAATAAATATCAGGGATAGATTCTGCATAGCATGTTGAAGTGGCTGTATAGCGTTTTAGTGTTTTTTTTTGTCACTTATACGTCGTTTTCACGGTGTGGCAAATATGGAGTTGTGATGATCTTGTGTGCATTACTGCAATGTGGCCGCTGCGAAGATACGTGAAAACGGTTGCTGATAAAACAGTTTTCAGTATTTACAGTGAAACAACTGTACACATTTTCTCAGCCATAAAATGAAACGTTAAAAGTTAATTATAACGAAACACAAATATTGCACATAAACAAAAATTATTGAAAATCTATCATTATTTTAGGCACTTGTAAATGCATGACGTGCTGTTTTTCCATTTATGTTACACAGAAACACGCCCAATTATTATATGGATTTGAAAAAAACAGAATAACTTTTCGCTAAGTAAGTAAAAAAGCTTTTACAGCCTATTATTCTTGCATGTTTATTTGGACATAAAGTAAACACTATGTGTAAAACTATGCATTTGCAAGCGATTTTATATGCTTGGATATAAGGTTGTTTATAGATTAGTGTTAAAATTAAGGTCATTTGGTGGGTAAAAAAAAATTTGTTATTTGTTTTCGATCATTTAACTATCCCGTTTTGTGACATTTAAATTTTGTTGTATATTTCCGAAGTAAACGTAAGGTGTTCAGTTTGGATAATTCACAATATGGAACAGTTTTAACTAACGAAACTTTAGATAAAGTTGAAGACGAAACTTTGTAATAGGTATTAAAATATTTAATGTACTCGAAAAGAAAAATAACTATCGCTACTAGATGAAGAGTTCATAAACAATTCACACGAACTAACTATATTGGAGATACCACATGTTAAGTCAAACACATATGATTGAAAGTCATTTGCAAATAGTGCTTTCAAAATTACAATAGCATTCCAGAATGATTCTTTCAGCAACAAGTCTTACTCTCTTTAAGAATAAACATGTATGTTACATTTTGAATATGTGGAGTTCTAACATGAAGTTTATTAACCCTGACTAAAATGAAGATTACTGTAGTAATAATGTATTATAAACATGTTAGTAATATGTTCTCAATAATAGTATATACGTATTGTCTATTTATTTGTGTTTGTGCTAGTTATATGATGTGTATCATACGCAAACAACATTGTGCAATGTATGTGTTAGTAACCTGTAAGGATTCTGTTCTCTGGAAAGTCTATAATATGTTTTGGTGTCTAATTGTAAATAACCCCAGAAAACCCTATATATATATATATATATATATATATATATATATATATATATATATATATATATATATATATATATATATGTGTGTGTGTGTGTATGTATGTGTTGGTGTGGGTGCGTGTTGGTGTAGGTGTGTTGGTGTGTGGAAAAATTATATATATATATATATATTTAAATGTGTCAAATCATAGCGTACAACATTGTTATACAGTGTGAATTTTTCCAGTTTGGTATGTCAGTTGGTTTTAGTGGCGTACATAAAACCGTAAAGTGCAAATTTTGACGTTTACGACTCAATACGAATAAACTATGAGAGATAAGAAAATTTCCTAGCAGAAATATTTAATCACAATTTATGTCTAAAATAAGAAAAAAATATGTGGTACAAAAATAAAAAGAAAATAATATGTGGAAAACTAAGGTGTCCCGCAGGGGAAGTTTACGTGTTCAAGGTCGACCGTGCGCCGGGACGGTAAGGGCAATCTACGCCACGTGAATCATATACATCATTATCTCTACAACAAAGTAATAATGAAGTTATGTGTGTTACATTCTCAGTCAGTTAATCTCTTGCGAATTTTAGCAGCGACGCTCTGTACTTATCGAAAAAAATACTAAAATCACAGTTAAAAATTGAAACATAATAGCCTGCCATTAAAATCACTGAAATCATAACTGAACCCATATAGAACTAGGGAATACATAGTTTGGTTTTTAGTGACGTATATACGAATGAAGACGGCCAGGCAGACGGTACATTTCCTCGGATATTCGCACCAATAACTATTCTTTCCCTGTTTTGACAAATCCAAAACAACCATCAATCTATTTCCTCCACGGCAGACTACTATATCCACCACTGTAGTCTATTTCTGTTGATAGATATCGAAGCGTTTGTAAGACGTAATATATGACTGTACGTTACTGATTTATGGTCGAGAAATACTGAAACCCGGTATGAATTATCCTTTCAGCCAAGCTTCTACCTTTTCCTGTGCATTTCGATCAGGACACTACATCGCGAATACTAGAGTGCAAGCAGAGTTTGTCCGATAATTGATTTGTCGTGTAGCTCGACACACAACTGGTCTAAGCCCCGGTGGGTCTGGGGACACAGGATGTCGGGACAAGATAGAAATCGTTCGCTGGAAGGGATGTGGTGACAACTGTTGTGGGGAGACACAAACCTTAATCTTGTTTAAGGAACGGGTCTATCTCATAAAATTATGTTTCCATACAAAATTAAAACTGAAAATTAAAAAAAAAATACTAGCCATATTAAGATTTTAAAATAGCGGAGCAGGTATACACATCGATTTTCACGTTCTTCAGGGTTCAAGCTGTCCAAAAATGTGCCACTTACGTTATCTCAATAAATTCTGAATGTAAAATTGTTTTTAGATGTACGTAACCTGGGTATAGTACATTTGTTAAGGCAATAACACGAAAATATCCCGCAGCAGATAATATTTGAAGCGCCCAGCTATGGGCGGAAATAGCACATTTCCGCAGGAACTGAGCTAACAAGGCACGAGCAATCGATCAATCAACTATGTACATAAATGTTTTCTCTGTTCAAAATGCACGGAAAATGTAAACTATCTGAAAACAATGACGAATTGTGTAAGCGCTGGTCCATGGAAACGATAGCAAATGTCTCTGAATAATGTTTTGTACGAATGAAGACAAATATAGTTTTTTTCTGGCTCATATGATAGGCTTTCGTAAGATATTTATCTCACGTTGTTCATTATTTTGAGTTTGTTAAGTAAGTAACAATCGATGTGATGTTAAAACATACAGAGGTTACGTATTACCAGTAACACAGATTCAATTTTAAAAGTAAAAATTCTTAACAACTAAAACTAGTTTTAACTATAAAATGCCATCGTTAAACCATATTGCACAATATGATTCAACGTAAAAACAAACGATTAATAGCACACGGGAAATGGAGTTCGGGTTCCCATAAATTCAAATGTTAAAGAATTGTTCAATGAAAATATGTTAGCATTTTGCATTTTATGAGGTGACAAAAGTACATACATCCCAAAATTTTCCAATTATCTAATTGTTTTTGTATTTTTTATTTAAGTTTCGTAAGTGCGTAAATTAACGAAGATCAGGTGTAAAGATAACTTAATTTAATATTTAAAGAAACATAATTTCATTATATATACACAAACGTAAGTTACAAGACATTTTTGGCTATTAATTATTCAGAGCATGTACCTGTTGAAAGCAATTTTAAAGAACTTCTTATACATAACCATAAAAACTTTTTAACAGGGCACATTAGATTTTAAATTTGTGAAATGCATGCACTGTTATTCAAACTTCTGTGTTTACATTTGCAAATGGAATATACATAATTAGTGGAAGTACAAATACAACAACTACGACTTAAAATGTGAACACCTTACCTTCATACATTTGATTACCGGTTTATGCGGGAGTTTATTATTTATAAATTAGTATTAGACCACCGCGTGGAAGAATAGATCATTTTGTCATGGTAGTTAACTGTAATAATATTATTATTTCAGCAATACTGTAGGAATTATACTACTAAACGTAATAGGAGTGACGTGCTAATCTTTTCTGGACAAGGCAATACTGGAATCTGTGAAAAACACAATCGGGTAAAATAATAAGAAATAAATAGAAATTATATGCACGTCAAGGAAAAGAGACGGGATGTGGCAACAGAAAGACACCATACAAAATAAACACGATCACAATAGCTAACATCCTCGGTAATAGTGTAAGGCATTCCTGAACTAATAATACTGCTGCACATATGCGTGGCATGTAGTCGACAAGATAATCAATGATAGTGAGACCACTACCTGTTCAGTTGTGGTTAGGTCTGGAGAACTAGCTGGCCATGTCAGAAGCTCATTCTCCTCGTCTAGCATATACTCTATCAACTAATCTCTGCCCTTGGTGAACATTGTTATACATGGAAAGGAATGTTCGACCACGTAGCATTAATCATAACTAGAGAGCCGGTGAATTCGCGAATTAGTTTGAAGAGAGTTTAGAATTCAAACTACAGTAATTAGTAGTTACTTCCATGTTTGGGTCATTGTTTAGTAAACTCGTCCTTGAGTAGAACCTGTACATATAGATCATCGCCTATCGCGGGAAATCTTGACTGTTCGCTGGGTTTCAAAGCACATTCATCTTACCAGAAGATTACTGGCTTCCGCTTGGACGTATAATTGTTGCTCTATTTGACTGAGACAATAATAATCCCTCTAATATAAAATGTAATGCCTGTTATTGGTCTGCAGACAGCTACGTTGTATCAGACTGCACCACATAAGTCACAAGAAACTACATCTGACATAAAAGTTTATCACGATCATCTCTACCTATACAAAACCTCCATGAAACCACATGCTAGCTCCAGATTTACGTTATCAGATGTACAACTGGTTTGTGAATGAGGCAGCAACTAATCAACAACCAACTGCAGAGTATACACAGGATTGTGAAGTACATCCGGCATGTCATTATTTCCGTGGAATTTTTAGGCGTTTTAGACATGGCATAGCCCTGACTGGTTTTACCTGAACCTTTAAATAAATTTCGACGATAACCTTATTATTTTGAGCTGTGTTGTTTAAGAATAAAACATATGGATATATATACACACATATACATATAATAATAAGAACACGATGCAAATTCAGATTTAAAATTGAAGACAAAAATGACAGTGGCAAAATGTTGTACTATGACATTTTACATTAACTGTGGGGAAACGTAGCACTGTTAGTGTAGTTAGTTCTCTCTTGCACTCCACATATATATTATTTATATTACAACTGTATTCTAACCTACATGTTATGGGAGCAGATGGTTTAAATCCGGAACATTTCACATGATTCTACGTTTATTTGACGTAGCATACATTTAATAATACCTAGACTTGGAGCGGAAGAGGGGACGTCCTCTGTGCAGTGTTGCCATGTAAAGTGTGCAGTGTTGCCACACTGTGCACGCAAAATGTCGTCATACATCACTTGCTACTTACATGTTCATCTCCAATGTAACCCAGGATTTGCGTGTAGATTCTATTACACGGTGGTTTCTGGACATACTGTGTAGTTTGCAGCACTGGGATAGGTGAATCCCATGGCTGTGTGATACGTAGGCACATGAACTTCTCGCAAAAAGAATTTTGCCCCAGTTTGTGGCAGCGTCTTTCGTGCACAGCTGCACCGCTGCTTCGTGGTCAGTGATTGGATGTTTACTCACACGTGTCTTGGGGATACGCGATGTGTCGCAGTACCGTGATTGGCTCAGTCAAATAAAATACGACACTTCACACAGACACGGTGTCATTATTAGAAGTACGTAAATTTCGCAGATACGTTCCCGGTCAGGTTGAACGCCAATTAAGTATACTTCATTGTCATATCTGTGACTTCCTGGCGGCTGTTACGAAACGCGTTTGACTACTGCAAGCCAGTAGTAAACAAGGAAATAATGCGAAGTGCTATCGCTTGCTATTTTCTTGTACGGTTATAAGTCAATAGATAGAGAGTGATATTTTTCGCGAGAATGTTTTCTGCCAGCTTATTCTGCAAATCAGTGTAGCGTCATGTACTATTGGCCGACGGTTGTATGCCACGGTGTAGTTCTTTACAGACGTATCTGAGACGCTCAGTAGTAGTTCACCAGAGTTATCTTTGGTCCAGTCAAATAGGGACTCGCCAGTAACGAAATAAAAGAGTCAGAAATGAAAACATTACATTGAAGCCTAGCAAACTGCCAACTTTTCTCGCGATAAATCACATTCTCTACCAATAGATAATCGATTGTGGCCAGTGGGTGTATAGGACTGACAAGTCTAGGCTGCTGCCAGATGAAGCCGCGAAATTGACGTACCTCTAGTCATTAATCACGAAGCAGAGCTGCAGATGTGCACGTAATGCACTGAAAAAAACCTGGGGCAAAATTTTCTTCGCGAACTGATCATGGTCCTAAACGTGCCATCCCGTCCTCTTCCATAGCAACACAACCTCACCAGACACGCGACATGCGGCGTTCAGTCACGGGATTCGTTCGCGGAGTCTGGCGAGGAGCAGAGACAAAACCCTCACACGGCGGGCGTTGCAAACGGCAGTAATTACTGCGTGTTCGGCGCGCGCCGCCGCGAATGCA
Source organism: Medauroidea extradentata (assembly GCA_003012365.1). Taxonomy (NCBI): domain Eukaryota; kingdom Metazoa; phylum Arthropoda; class Insecta; order Phasmatodea; family Phasmatidae; genus Medauroidea; species Medauroidea extradentata. The sequence goes on from PNEQ01057461.1 coordinate 36,763, forward strand.
GAATAGCTAATTAGCGACGATAAATTCGGCCGTGCGCGCCCCGGTGCTGGTAGAGGGAGGGGGGGGTAAATTAGCTCCCCAGCTGATGTTTAACCCGCGACCCGCAGCGTCGTTTGTGCCGGGCGCACGTAAACACTAAGCAGTGCGTTTATTATTTTATTTTTTAATCCTCGAGAGTAGACTTCGCCTCGTTAGTCACGTCGCGCTGAACTACAAGAATTTTTTAATGATCTACAACGAGTGAGATACTCTGTGATTGCACAGAGCGCGGTAACTTGCATGGCTGTGTGCAATTACATAACCCTTTCCTCCTACTTCTAAACCCACCCTCTTTCAATGTAATCTTACGCCGCTGAAAACGTGTTTTCGATAAAAAATATGAGCTTTTGAAGTTTTAGTATCAAATACCTGGTGTACTGGAGCAAACGTTAACAACACACAACCCGACTGAGGTGCAAAGATGCAAATTTTTCACAGTTTTATTTTTAAAAATTGATATGACCTTCGTGGTTAAACCTATGATACTGTGTAAGTATGAGGGGCTTAGAATGATGGTGGTGTAAGTCACTTTCATTAAGAAGTTATTTTTTTCATTCATATTTCACATGTTTTAAAAGAAAGTTTCGTTCAAATATTACACTTTTTTTATTCAATTTTCGGAAGTAAAATGCAAGTACTAAAAACAGGTTCTGTATGTTATATGTAAAATCAAAAAATCGTTTTTGCGAAAATATCTTTACGTGACTTATACCACTATCGTACTAAGCCCCTCATATGTTAAGTGCATGTACGACGTAGCAGTGTACGCCCATGTGTACAATTTCTCTGAGTTTACGACTGTTGTAGGTGTTTACTAAATTTCGATGAGATACTTGTGCAGGAGTCAGCTTGGTTGGAAACTGTACTCAGCATACCACAGTATTATGATTACTTTATCTACACCCTCCTTTTCTCCCTGTCAATGACATTAGCGGGTAACTATTAACGTTTAGTGCTTATATGTACTGTATGTGTTTATAAGTTGCATAATGATATTTCTACTAGCGTACGTACAAAGGGAAAATTAATAAGGGAATTCTCCCTAATTTCGCACACTTTTTTTGGAAGAGCTTACTAAAAGAATTTTTTCACTTAATTATTCAAATGTGTACGCAGTATGTATAGCGATTCTTATTGTAACTGTACATAAAACGAAAACAAATATTCGTTGAAAAATACGTGTAGAAAAAAATAAATATGTATAAAATAAAATTTTGCAGCATTTAACAAAAGTAGTCTAAATTTCGCCCATCATTTAAAATATAGTGAAAACTATAATAAAATATGTTCATAGCATACGCTAACATTAATATACGAAGCTGTCAGCAATAATGTACAATAAAATTGTTTTGGAGAGAAAAAAACACAAACAATTTTTTTATTGAACAAAATCATATGAATTATTTCTTGAAACAATTTCTAGTCATTAAGGCAAATCGCACAAATAAACTTTGAATCAGTTCCAGATTACTAGCATAATATTCGGGGCACCATGAAAAACATTTTGGACGGTATTATTAAAAAATATAATTCAAACATTTTTATGTTTAACAAAACAACTAGAACAACTTCTTTAAGTAATTTCTTGTCACTAAGATGAACAGCACAAAACAATTTGGAACATCTCCAGCTGCCAGATAAATGTTCGTGGCACCGTGAATTAACATTTCTGGATGAAATTACTCCAACAAGAGAAAATATACATTTTTGCATTGAACAAAACTGCATGGTAAACGTCTTTCAGAAACTCTTCAGCAGCTCTTCTTCAAGGGGAGAACCTGTCGCCAAAAAACAGACCCTTTTCAGGAACGTTTAAATGTGCTTGGCTGTTGAAAATCAGGAACAGTTCTGATGTCGGATGGAGTCATGATTGTTAAATTTAGCATTGTTATGTTGGAATCCTTTGTACTATGATACTTAATGCGATAATACTTTGGAATCATCATCCTAACTTTCATGATACATAATTTTAAAAAATTACACAAGCTCCTAATTTCGCCCACGTTCTACTGTATAATTAACCCATGTACCTAATGTCGTACACATTCCTTATTTCGCCTATGGGCGAAAAATGGTACACCTACATGAGTGGAATTAGGAACAATTTGCAGCGCAAACATTGCTGCAACTGTGCATTTCATAACCACTTCACTAAGAATCGCGCTTGTTAACAACCGAGTTGTGTTATTTCACAAACTATTACTATATAACTTCTCAAGTTTTAAAGTACAATTCATATGATCACACAAAAATTCTCTGCTCTCAAAAACATATAGAAAATCACTTGTTAAACACGACACGACTTGTCACATGGGCAGCAATGCTGGCCACTACAGGCACACGGAGCTTTCGCTTCTTCATGTCGTGAACAGTGTACAACACCTCCTCACATGTTGCTCTGTGTAGGACGGAATTTCGAACATTGACGAAAATAGGCAGACTTCCCTTATAAATTACTACACAAAGCATGATTCAGGATGGTGTGTGTTTATTTTATGTGGTAATATCGTATAAAATGTAATGCAAAAGTGTTTTCTTAATACGCCTGCAAAGTGGACAGTGAGTGAACAGTGTTCAACTTAACCCAGATTTTATGTTAACATTTCTTCAAATATATTGATAAAAATGTTCCATTGTTGAAATACTTTCAACAAAGTCGTTCGTTAATGTCAAGTAGTAATTTTGCTTTTCAAAACTACTAAACACGAGAAACCAGTTTCATTTAACGTGTTAAACGTATCGTAAAAATTAAGGTGCCTTTACTTGTAAGCATGACGTGTTCGTACTTTCAGAATTTTACATTTCGTATCTATGGCATATCTATTTTCTCATTTAATATAACTTGATGCACAGATAGTTATTAGGGACGAATTGCCTTATGGTTATGTACTTAGTTTATATCTTTTTCATAATTGGAGAATGGTGGCTATTTGATCATCAGTTTTTCACACGACATAGGTACATCTATAGTAATTTGTAAAGAAAGAGCACATTCTCTTTATGTAGTTTGTTAGTTCCGTCTTCATGTTTTCCAAATCCTGTCCTGCAGAAAAGTTTTATTGACGAGATATCTTAATGATAAGGTTTTTAGAATTTAGTAACTTAGAAATTTTCGTTCAACTTTCATATAATTAGTTCCTGCGGTGTTATTTCTTTATATAATGGTTATTTGAATATTTATTTGTGGTACACAGTGTTAAGAGAACAAGTTTTGATAACTGTATAATGCTCAGTACACTTATGTCTATGTGAGTTGATGACTTTTAATGATTAGTTCTTAATCATTGTATTTTATCAAATGGACTTTAGAACAGTTTTAAGCACACGAAATATCTGAGAAACAATTTATAATGTTGTACTAAATACAGTACTCATTATATAGCAGACAGTAATTTCAAACCTAATTTTATGAATTTCGTTCTTGTGAATTGCATATTTCCCGAATATAACCTGTTTGAAATGTTCTGCAAACCAAACATTATTCTTTGATAGTTCGGTCTACAATTTTTTTATTAGCTGTAGGGCCTCAGGTTTTGGAAAGAATTATGACATTTATAAATAATGATGTTTTGGTATATTTAGAAAACTTCATAACCATTAAATGCATACTTAATATTTTACCAATTTTTCATGTAAACATTGATTCACTCAATCCGTACTGTTGAAGGCATACCAAATCAAAAGAGAAATCGATAATATATAAACAAAATACATGCCATTGTCTATATACACCCACGGTGAAGAAAGTTCACTCATTATTTATGCTACCAACTTCTTTTCATTTAACTTATATTGAAATTTGGCCATTCGTACAGCTATATTTCAAGCTGCCGAGTCAAATTTAGAATGTGCTAAAAATGTATTTCTGTAGTGGAAGTATTTTAAGTATATTTTTAAAGATACACAGTTTAATACCAGAAATATTAATAATTATTTTACACTTTTAAAATTTTATCCTTGCTTGACTATTACAATATTTGAAAACATTCAAGTTAATTTTATGGAAAATAATGTTAATCACAGATAAATAAATAAAAAAAATAGTTAGAAAGAAAAATATAGTGAGAATATGGTGTGAATATTGTAAAAATAAATCTTAAAAAAATTCTATGTAATAAAAACGTTATACCTTTTTGCTTCTCAATCATTATATATTATTCAATATATAATTTAGTACTTTAATCATTGATGTTATTAACTACATTAAATTAATTAATAATAATTTTGTGGTGTAAATTCACACATAAATAAATTTTACTTAATGCAAGAAAGTAAGTTTTGCCTTCATACTTTTCACGACATAATAACAGAATGTTTTTCTAACGCTAATGGATTCTTGTAACGCCCTGGTACGACATTTGATGTGATCGCTCTTCTCGGAAAGCTTGAAGGAAGACATGAAAACATTCACGCTCATACGTTGCTCTTTCACTCAGCGCCTGACGTCAAAGAACGTTGTATTTAATGGAGGATGTGCCTAGGCCCGGAGTCAGTAAAAACACGTTGTCCTTTATGTGGCACGTGTTACCTCGCAGGCCACGTGGTGTGGTTGTGAAACTTCGGTCACAAGTTCAATGAAACCACAAATCAATAAGCCAAGCCTGTAGGACGTGAGAAAACGACCACCTTGGCATGAGTTTGCCCGGAACGCCAACAAAACTGCAAAAATAACCACTTTTACATTTGACTTCACAAAACGGAATTTTTATTAAAATGTATTATTATAACTTGTCCTATGATTAGGGATGCATACCGCGAAAGAAGAAAATTGTCAATAAAGTCAATGCATAAATTCTATGGACTTAGACGTAGGCGATATGGCTGCGTTGTTAAAGATGCGTACATAATAATGACAATTTTTATATTTTTGCACAGTGTAGGGCATTTACCATTATTTAGCTTGTATTTTACTATTACTTTAGTTTAGAAATGCTAGGTTCGATGTGTGGGGAAAAAATTCACCATATTAACAGCCTTAATAATTATATATACATTGTTACGGTAAATATATACACAATTTTTACAGTGTGCCCCTTTATACGGGTGTTGACATATCATAAGGGAATTATTCTGTAGTTGTGTCATAATGCTAAGTGTCATAATCCTGCTGTGATTAGACATAATGCTCTACAAATCAGGCTTTACCACGAGATTTAGGTAAGTACTATCGACTAATTAATGGCTGGTTTTATATTTGAACTATTTATGCACCTGACATCCTATAATTGTCGCTTGGTTATTATAAGATAGTGTAGAAGATTTTAATTGGTTCTGAGAATTGAGGAATTTAAGATCTTTAACTCTGCTGAAAACATAAGCTGAATGCTACGTATACCTTTGCAAGTATTAAACATCATGACAACTATGAAATCAGGGTTCAAGCGGACTTTTCTGGATGTAAATAACGAGAAATGGCTCTGCTCTTATGCGGTGCTAAAAGTATATTTTATTTTATTCGAAAGTTTTTTTTTTTTTTAATTTAAGGAACCGTCTTCACTTTTCTTCAAAAATAAATTAAATTTTCCTTTTCTTGAAGTAAGGATTTTAATTGTGCTCACGTTTACAGAAAATATGTCGATTCCCTGTAGTACAACTGAGCACGAATACTGTTTACAAACTTCTACATAGTCCTGTTGCTAGTAATTCAATCAAACTGTCAGCTGTTTGTATTCTGCAAATGTAATGGTAGTTTTTCTTATGTCGGGATAGTGAGTAAATCATTATTACTATAACTCAAATCCTTATTTTGTTTTGGTGATGAATTCGGAGCTGAATATTCAATCAATGTATTAAGAAAAATAAAATTTGCTGTGGGACGTACAAAGTGCCATAGATTCAAGCTGCGCCAAAAATATCTTCACTGTTACGTCGTCAGAATATTCTCTGATAGCAGGAAACGAATGCACGCGAGCTTAGAGCAATGTTCACAGTGGTTATATTGCAACCAAAGTGAAAACATGGACGTTCTTATGGCTTCTGCGCCTCAGAGTCTTGGATATAAAAATTATCTGCAATCGGACGTAGAAATAAGTCCACTTCAGAAGCCTGCCATTAGTACCTTGCTTATTTACGATGCTCTGGAGTTTCTGGTCGTAAATCACACGGATTGTCCAAAACGCAAAAAAAGAATCATAATTTGTTAGTTAACATTTGCCCGGAAATGACGCCCTGCGAAGTTGCAGGGGCTAACATTAGTAAGCAAATTTGAAACCAGCGCGCTCCGAGGCGCAAGTCTACTGGCTGACAACATGAGCGAGTAAGGGTTACCAACTGTCTTGTTTTGTACGGCATTTCCCTACCAAGGGGTCGAATGAATTACCCTGTACGGACATAAGAATGTAAGGCAAGTTTCACGTATTTCAGAATATTCAGAAACCAAAATGGTCAAACAGTGCCATAATATTAAAAAACTACTACTTGAAAAAATAAAGTATTGGCCAAATAAGATTTTACTACATACATGTCTGTAGTATTTTGATATCAGATCTACATATTCTGAAATTATTTGAATTATGTGATTAGGGTTTTTGTACTTTTCAGTTGGCATTTACAGCCGTGCTCTTTTGTGTCAACTCTTGTTGCAATATTATTTATTTTTTAATTTAAACGAGAGCAGTTATAGCCTAAAAACCGGTTTTGCAGCTTTGTTTAAAATGGTTTTTGCCGTAGTACCTAATTTTTTCAAAACAAGAAACCATTCGGTTCCTACTAAAATTCAATGAACCAAAATTTCGTTTATTACATAATTTGTTAAAACCGTAGTATTTACTGACCTGATAAAACAGCCAACGTGGAAAAGACAATTTTAAACAAAAATGCCAGACAGATTTTCGATATCTGCTCTCGTTTAGGCGAAATAAATCAATGCCGCAAAAACATAGAAACCAGGAAGCATTCTTAAATAAATTTATCAATAACAGCTTTCCTTGATAAATTCACTAGAGCTAAAATGATGTGAATAGAGTTATCAGAAAAAGCCCGTATATTGTGTCTGAAAAGTTGGCATCTCTAGAGCGAGTGCCTTCGAGTGGAAAAAGTGTACAGCGAATAGCAGGTATCTAAATGCATGTTAGGATTATGAATGCGCCTATAAACATGCAGCCCGCAATACGTTTGCTCCACTCCGCTGTAACAACTTCTCTCGGTGACTAAACTGACGCGCCGGAACACGCAGAATTCAAGTTTACTTGCTAATGTTTGTCCATGAAACTATGCAAGACAATTGTTCGTTAACAAATAATGTTTCTTTCAGCATTCTCTGCCATCTATGTGATTTACGACCGCAAATTACGGAACATCCTGTATGCAATGCATAGTGTTTGTGATCGCTGCTACACAATTTTGAAGTATCAGGTATGTCACGTGATTCATAAAAACTCGGCCACTTTAGGTCATGTCAGAACTCACACATTTCACGAGACCATCTAATCGTTCATTTTGCACAGAAGCGTACTAACGTGACATTATCGGCCCTAGTATTTTTAATTGGCGACAGTAGTCTAAAAATATAAACGCCTGCCGCGGATTGACGTAAACGTATATTTTCATCACATTAAATTTCACCTGAAGAATTCCTTGAAGCTATTGAAATATAATGAGGCATTTTTTTTTCTAATATGGTTACAAGTTCAAACTGCGGCAAGACTAAGTGCTAGCTGATTCATTAAAAATAGATGAACTCAAATGTATGTGTGTGTATATATATATGCGAATCAAGTTGCAATTTTAAAATATATGTATGTTATACAATTCTGAAATTGAGAAAATATATTTTGTGTACTAACAGGATGTGTATATTAAATTCATTCGTGGATTATTTTCAGTTTTTTTTTAAGTAAAACATTACTTCCTTTTATGAAACATAATTATTTACCAACGTCACGTTTATTTTTTAAACTATTAATCGTATCCCACTATAAAAAGTATTTACTACATAAAAATTAAAGTATTCAGTGTGCTTCAATCGCATACAAGGGCGCTGGACCCCTAAAATTTCTTTATATATATATATATATATATATATATATATATATATATATATATATGTGTGTGTGTGTGTGTGTGTGTGTGTGTGTGTTGGTGTGTGTGTGTGTGTGCCAAACACTGTTCAACTTTTGCACATCAGATAATACGTTATTTCCCAAAATAAAAAAAAATAGGCCCCATAGTTTTTGCATAATCACTCATCAAAGTCACAAAAAGGCCATTATGGTGTAGCCAAAAAAAAAAAGTATTGAACTAATAAATTCAAAATTACCGTAACTGATAGTCAGTGATTCAATGCATTTTATGACATGGTTGACGAACGTTAGTTTTGAAAATTTCAGTAGTAGTCAAAAGTCAAAGTTATGCAAAAATTTACTCATTTTTATAATTTTTTTAAAAATACAAAAATTAATCGCTTTGTGTTTACAAAAGTGTCTTGAAGTAGCTCATATCATTAAGAATTAACATGAATAATCTTGTTTCTGCACGTTAATAATTTTTTATTATTTTGGCTACACCGTAACTGCCATTTTGCGAATTTGATAGGTGATTATGCTAAAACTATGGAAACTAATTTTTTTTTTATTTGGGGAAAGTACATGTTAACTTTCGTGTAAAAGTTGAACATTGTTTGGCACAAATATAAAATTTTAAATATTTACGGGTCCAACGTCCTTAAATAATGCTTAATTTTGACATTATCAGTGAACATATTCTAACCATAACAACAAAGAGAGAACAGTTTTTTTTTCAGATGAGGGAATGGCGTTTTCTAAAGAAGATATTTTACAAATACTGCACGGCCTTCCAGCAATGAATTGTACTAATTTTCATGACCGTTGCATCTAAGAGTGAAATAGCTGGACACAAACGCAACTACGGGCAGAAAATATGAATGACGTGGCTGTCTGGTTGACAAGACTGGACATGGGAGGACTCCGGGTATCGTCATATAGTATCTGGAGCCTGTACCTAACTGTGCATCTACACTGACGAGGATCACACCAGAGCAGTCATAGTTCACTGGGTCGCCCACATAGTTTCTCTCTCATAGCTGTATTTACTCACTCTTCCTCAACGAAGAACATGTTCACTACACTGTCTCAGATTATGCACCTTGACGTTAGCAAGTTGTCAGGTTCAAACACACACAAAACATATGGTCTTTAACTGTTTATTTCTGATTTGTTTCGTTATTTTTGTCACTTGTTGGTGCTGTGTATCACGTACATCAGCTGTTTTCATTTACGTCCCATCACGACCACACTCAAGTCACAACATGTTGAACTTCCTCACCGTACTTTCTTGACCTCAATACTTTTGTACATTGTATTTAGGACATATCATTACGTTGTTAAACGAATTGTACTACTTTTAAGTATTTTACAGTGTTATTGAGTTTACTTGGTACTATATGCGTTAGATATCTTTAAATACATGTATGACATAGCTTAATTTTAAAGTATTTTCTCATAAGGATGATAAAAGTACGGCTTCACAAAATTACGTAAATATCTGACCATTCACCAATGTAGTCTAATCACCAGGCTACTATCGCTGCCATGCGAGGTTAAGAATAGAGTAGAACATGGCAGTATTAAAACCTAATACATGTCAACTAACTGTTCGCCCAATAAGTGTGTGACACACACTTTCCTTCACATTAAACTAATTTGTTCGATTCCGCTTATATTACCTGCGTTCTATGCAGTTACTGTTCACGCTGTTACTGACATTACTGCCACTGTTACTGAGACTCACTATCACTGCCTTGCAAATAACTACGTCGGCAACGATCTCCTTCAAATAGTCATTTTACAGTGCATTTGCTCCAGTTTCTTCCAACGGTCGCTCTACATTTGACCATAGCCCCTGAGTTATGCTTTACTCTCCAGAATTAATAAGTGTTATAATATAAAATGGCAACTGAGCAACATTTTTTTAGGTAATCGGTAGAGGTACGTCAATTTCGCGGATTCGTCTGGCAGCAGCCTAGACTTGTCAGTTCTATACACCCACTGGCCATAATCGATTATCTATTGGCTTATAACCGTACAAGCAGGTAGCAAGCGATAGCACTTCACATTATTTCCTTATTTACTACTGGCTTGCAGTAGTCAAACACGTTTCGTAACAGCCGCCAGCAAGTCACAGACATGACAATGAGGTATACATAATTGGCGTTCAACCTGACCTGAAATGTATCTGCGAAATTTACGTACCTCTAGTAATCGGTACTGCGGAAATAAAATAACTCGCCGATAATGTGGCAAACATACACCTGCATGACAATGTGCAGGAAAATGCTGTCAGGAGTGCGATATAACTTGACTTTTCTATAGCAACTTGCATTTTCCTCTTTAACAGAAACTTTTATGATTCGACTTTTGCTCCTGTGTACAGTAGACGATGATGTGAATCTTTTTCTTGGAGCAAATAATGAGAAGCATTATCAAGTACAGTTATGCATTTTTTAGGTAGTTCGATGTGAGCTGCATGCATGACACATCTCTTCATGAAATTTTCGGAATTTATTTCACTGTGCTAGTCACCACATGCTTCAATAAGAAATATTTCTTTACTTCTAGCATTAAGGCGTACAAGTGGGGATAAAACAAGTATATGTTCGTATAAAAAGGGTAAGTTTTGTAGACATAACTTGAGTGAACACTTTCCTCTTACAAAAAATCATTAGCTCAGCCAGTTTTCCCGCAATGTCATTTCGAAGTCAAAATTTGCGTTCTTTGACTTCAAACAAAACTTGGAAACCAATAAACAAAACGAAACGATTAAAAAAATCACATCAAAACGACATATCACAGTGTACGGCTTGAAGTATTTATCAACCCATTTTTAAAAAATTACATTTAAAAGATTGCTAAGTGTAACCAAAAATTGCATATTTTAGATTTTTTTAAAAATATAATTATTTTTTGTAGTGGGTTTTTACATACCTTAAGTAGTAACTTGGGTCATGTGTTTACTATGTGAATCACTTTATTTCAATACGTGTATTAGTTTTCAAGACTTGATTGCAGTAAAAACATGTATATTTTGACTTTGAAATGTCATTATGGGAAAACAGGCCACCTGCAATTTTGTAAGAGGTAAATATACTACTAAATAACGTCTATAAAACAAACAATACTTTATACGAACATAAAACTATTTTTTCCCAGCTCTAACACTTAAGGTTGTTCAAGTGGGGAAAAAACATAATTTTATACTTGTATGAAATAGTGTTAGTTTTGTACACATTACTTGAGAGTACACATACTTCTAACGGAAAAAAAATTAGCTCATCTAGTTTTCCCGTAATGGCACTTCAAAGTCAAAATTTGCGTGTTTTTACTTCATACAAAACTTGAAAACCAGATAACATAATG
>PNEQ01057464.1:0-47434 GCA_003012365.1 Medauroidea extradentata
CTCACATCATGTCACCCCACACCATCGCTATGCTCACATCATGGCATCTCTCATCAGCGTTTGGCTCACATCATGACACCCCTCACCATCGCTATGCTCACATCATGTCACCCCACACCATCGCTATGCTCACATCATGTCACCCCACACCATCGCTATGGTCGCATCATGGCATCTCTCATCAGCGCTTGGCTCTCATCATGACACCCCTCACCATCGCTATGGTCGCATCATGGCATCTCTCATCAGCGCTTGGCTCACATCATGTCACCTCTCACCATCGCTATGCTCTATACTCTGAGACTTCAGTTAGTTACCCAGTTATATTATAAATAAATATATGTATGGGAACTCCTAGGCAGCTTTAAATGCTCTGCAAAGCATTTATACGCCCCCATTTATTTTAATTTCAAAATATTTGCACTTCACAGGACAATTGAATAAAGTACGTAATGTAAGATATCACACACTTGAACCATCAATTTACAAAGTAAAAAAAAATCCAACCTTTAAAAAAAAAATTTAAGCTAATGTCAAAACATTTATCAGTCTAGGCACTACAATAAGAATGTCGCAGGTAATTAAAGTGGACTAAATTTTCCAAATACCTGTGGGAACTTGTGGGATATATTTTTTTATAAACAGATCGTTAGTCGTGTAACAAAATAACCTCGATATCCTGTCACATTTTACGCTATATTTTGTACTTCTACGAGAAATTTCTTGAAAACTGGTTGCCAAAATATGTTTTGTTACTCTTCAGACAGGACTTTATTTGTAAATGTAGAGTTATTATTTATAAATACACAAAATTTGTATACTTACAATCATTAACTTTTAAATTTATAATATTCTTGTAAACTATCAAAAATTATTTTTGGAAACTAGTTTGCAAAGAATTTTATCATTACAGTACAAACAGTTTTTACTGTGTATGCTATTTGTAACCAGGTGTTATCTTACACATGTGAAAATGTTTTTTAACCAAATGTATATTATAATGCGTGGCTCACATTTCATCAGCGCAAGCAAACAGACAGTCACCTTAAAGGTAGACAGTTAGTAGATCATCATAATCATAGTCTCGAGAACCACAATGCCACAAACGCGCTTGACGTCGTTTAAAAACAAATACTACAGGCATGGCGAATACGAGAAAACAAAGCGAAAACTGAAAACCGTTGAATAATAATCCCCAAAAATTCTCAAGATTACAGAAAATCAAAATTTTCCTTCAGGCACGATGCTGCTAACCTGAACATGCGAAGTTAAGCTACGTCTACTGTTTAATGCACTTCCGGTTTGTTCAGTTACTTAAATATTACTAAAAAAAATATAACCAATACATAAATGTAAAGTTTTGTCGAACTTGAGTTGCAAAGTAGCGCGGTATATCATGCCAGGGCCAAGCTAAGGGTTCTATGAGGGAAATAATCACTCAGCTAATAAGCTTGTAACTATCGTGATAAGCAGCGCTGCATGCACGCTAATAGGCACGGCACGTCTGTTTAATCCCCTTTCTTTTCACAGAAACAAAATATGTACCAAAACAGACATATCAGAAAGTCGATATAATTTCTATTACTTCAACTTTACATAGTTTTGTCCTCTCAAAGTTTAAATTTCGCTATTCATAGCCCCAAATCAAGGTTGGCAACAATGTTCATATATAACCTTGATTATTTGCGGGGGTAAAATTCTGCACTTACGAACAGGAAAAAAATATTTGCGTATAACGATACATTTCATATGTAATAATTTACTAATATTTATTATACTGAATTCAAAACATTCCAGGAGATCTGTAGTCACTTCCAGAACGGTTTCAGAGCGTATCGCCTCTATTAATAATTTGAAGGGGGCATTTTTGTGCAATGCATTCTGAGCTTCAATTCATTGGTAATTGTTCATTCTATGCGTCATACGTTCCTGTTAGTCGACAAGCATAAAAGCGTATGCATTAAGAGGAATCTTTGTTGACTTCAAATTTCCGCGTTTGACGCGTGGAAACAGCAGAGTGGTAAGGGCCAGAGTACCACGCTTGGTGAGAGATATATCGCCTCTATTCGCAGCGTGCGAAACAAGCGTGCAATGTTTACGTAGGACAGGACACTTTTCCACTGGGATTTAAAGCGGTGACCCTAAAATATTATTTTTGGATAGTATGAAGTAAAGGCACTTTACGAACTTAGGTGGTATTTTTGGAGTCACGGCAGTCTAAAAAAGCAATTTTTAATCATTTTGAGAGAACCGAAAATCATGCTTTTAACAAGCGTGCTATTTTTTTTTTTTTTATTTGTAGAAGTGGAGTTTGAAGTGTGTGTTATTTTCGTAGATAAACATAATATGAATAAGTTAAACGATTTCATGTAAAAAAGAATACGCGTGACACGCTGCAACGTTGTCCATTGCACCAGTCGAGGACACATCTTAAACAGGACTGGATCTAGACTGTTTTGGAAGAGGGGGCAAAGACGGATAATGCCACCCCCCCCTAATTTGATTTTTCTGAGTGTTATAATAGTAGGACAAGTGAAATGTTGGGTAAAAATTGTTAATACTGCTGCAATATTAATTTCGTTTTAGTAATTATTTTTGCTACGCGAAAAATCTGTACTTCAAAATTACACTCGTCATTTCAATGTATTTTTTCAGGTGTTGACATACACATAAACATTGTAAGTTACCACAACAACACGGCACACTACGTTACAAAATAACGTAAATGACTTTTCTCTCAGCCGAAAATTGGATATACTTTCATTATTAACTCGATTAGCTTCTTCTTGCGGATGTTGTTTCTCTGTCCTAACTTTGTCAGATAAGGTGCGGCCAGCCTCTATATCTAGCTCTGAAGTTTTTTCATTACAATTATCATCGGAGTGCATAATGGCTATCACACGCACACAGCATTTACAAAATGCCTATGGCCACCGCATGACTGCCTATAAGTATGCCGCGTCGTATTTCCCGTCAGAACTGCGGTAATACGCCAACGTGATAGTAATTCCGCGAAATTAAGTATGTTTGTGGGTCCGGATATTGCGCGCCTGTTTCCACGCCACGTGGTTTAACTTGCTTGGAAGCGTAGTTACTTAGAAAAGATATCTCGAAGATCGGAAAATACCGACCGCACAACGGATGGATATGCTGATATCCAAACCGCGTGTATCTTAATTTCTTTTCCGGAGCGTTCTCGAGTTCCTAAAGCTTTCAATTGGCGAGAGTGGGAAAGTACAGCGAGATAACAAAACTGCTGATTCGCTGCGCTCTCTCGTTCTCGTTGGCGCACACTGTCTAGATTACAACTATTGTTTGAGGTTATTGAAAAAATATATATATATGTGTGTCACATATTGCAAATACTTCAATATTTATACATAAAAAATTATGAACAGTTAATTATGGCGAAAAATTGTGTAAACATTTTAACCCCAATATACGTAGAAATGTACAAAATTATGGCATCGCAAATAAACAACTATTCGCCGCTTGAAATACTACGCTGGTAAGTTAAAAATTATTATTTTAACTACCTACAAATACATTTGACGTGTTTATAACTCGTATTAATACAATATACGCACTTGAAAACTTTGCATCGTTTGTTTACTATCTCGAGAGAGCTTTCTCTCATGGTAATGCGAAAGAGTGCTCTCTCCAGAGAGTACTCTATGAATTGGAACACGGTGTATTTAGGCCTACAGTCTGTTGGTACACTGTGTTAGGTTATGTAATGTATGTTAGGATGGTATGAGTTAAATTAGTTTAGGGCTGGATTTAATTTCTTGGATGTACTCCATTGCGATATAGATAGATGACTGTTAGAGCCCACGATTTTTTGTGAAAAGAATTCTGCTGAAATTGGCTTTAGTGCCTTATGTGCAGATATGCAGTTCTGCTTCATGGTCAGTGATTGGCTGTTTAACTCTCAGCGTCTATGGTTCTACCCGCAAATCACAGACGTGTGGTTCCTGTTGGCACAGTCAAATGAGCCACGCCTGTGCAATAATACGTTCCGCCAATAACCATGAAGTATAGCTGCAGATGTGCACGTAAGGAATTTAAACAAACTGTTGCAGAATTCTTTTCTCCGTAACGTGGGGTCTAATTACTGTCAAAGAAAAACTAAAGACAATAGAAAAACAAAATAGCATTGTAGGCCTCTGCTTTAGTCAACAGGATATATACACAACATAAAATTCCATAAATGGAATCGGGTCAAATAAAAACAAGGGCAAGCATATCAGAAATAAAAATCAAAAATCAAAAGAAAACTGAAATCTGCTTTAGCAAAGGGACTAAAGAATATTCTGCTTACGTATGTTTTTCTATTATCTTTAGTTTTCTTTGACAGCCGTCTATATCACATTGGAGTACGTACAAGAAACTAAATATAATCTTGTACTCCCATTGCACAGTTCTTTCAAAGGTCATAAATTACTTTATGTTACATTAGTTTAGGTTTGGTTAGGTTATATTTGGTTATATTATGTTAATTAAAGTTCAGTTGGGTTAGGTTGTGTCGTTGGGCTATGTTATGTTAACGTAAAGGTGCATAGTGACACAGATACAATTTCAAAAATCCGAACTCGGACCCTGTGCTACTATATCCTCTGCCACACACCGGCACCGACAGCGGTCCGCCTATGCTGTTCGCTCTCCAGTTCGTTTCTTGTGGCGAACTCAAAGAGAAACGACGGCAACGTTGCATTCGCAGTGATCAAGCGCTTCGCCTTCTACTAGAACGACGCTAGTGGATATCTCAGAGCACTCTGTTGACGTAAGTATGAACTAGAAAATATCATTGGAACGTACCAGAAAACTATTAGGCTACACTATTAAACCAGCAGTTAAATATTTTTACTGCCCAAAAACAAATAGTTAACAATCCTTCTATACTGCGTTATAAAATTTCTGAAATATAATCATCAAAACTATAAAAAAAAAAATGCTTATTTTGAGTACCCGGCTTTAACGTCGATTATTAAAATATTCTCGAAATAATACTCCTGTTAAGAAACAATATTACGTGTGTAGGTAATTAAAAAAGAACGTAACATTTTATTTAAAAATTTCTACTATGGCGTATTACCATTACTATACTGTGGAGCCTTAAAACACCACGAGTAGTTTCATTCAAAATGTCTGCGTTTGAGATCGTTGTATGATTTTTAGGACACATTTATTTGTTAATTGGATATAGTTAAAATAAAATTATATACTTTCCTCTTTGTAATACTTTATTTATTATTGCCGTATCTTAAAATACTTCCGCTTCTATCTTAAAACAACACCTTGCTGATTGGAGTTTAAAATTAATCTATCCCTTAGAGCCCTATACTGCAGGTGCTAAATGCCGTGTTTGAGGTACGGTAACTGGTAGGCGATAAGGTCTAGACTGACTCGTGCTTCAATAAACGTGTCGCCTTTATGTGCGGGGTGCGAAAACAGCGTGAGGTGTTTCGATTGCTGGCTTTTCCTATGGGACTTCGAGCGGTGATCCTACTTTTTTATTAACGGAAAGTATGGAGCTGCGTCGGAATGAAAGCATGGGAGAAACGGGAAGCCCCTGAGAAAACCCGCCGAACAGCGGTATCATCTGGCACGATCCCACAGAAGAAAATCCGTGGACCGAACGCACCGGGATTCAAACCCGGATCGCAGTGGTGGGGGCGAGTTCTCTAACCACTACACCAACCGTTAGAGAATTTTGGTTTTAGGGTTAGGGGGAAGGGAGGAGGTGCTGGTGATGGTAAAGGTTGGTTCACAATTAAAAAACATAAGCCCAGAACATATAACATAACAGTAGAAACTGAGCACGATCAGAAGCCTTGTGCAAAATTAGTTCACAATTGGATTCTTACTGTTATGTTTAGCCAATGGCAATTTTTTTTCGACGAATCTGAAATATTCCTTGTTGCATAAAAGTCTACCGAAAGCCATGGAAACATATCTGAAGTTGAATCGTATATGGAGATAGTAAAAAATATGCATATAAAGTTCCTATGAACTGCACAGCGTAAAACATTATTTACTATATATAAACATAGTTTTTAACATTAAAGTTTCTTATTCTAGTTTTGATTAGTTCTTGTGTAATTTTTGAGGTTAAACTAACATGGCGGACATTCAGAAAATCCTTTGCTGTGATTGGTTGCTGACCCATGCGAACGCACAAGAAATGGAATATTACCATTTTCCTATGTCAGCACCTCTATGCACACGACCATTTATTTGGTGTTGTGAATCGGTAGGTAAGAATACATAAAGGTTAGTTCTTGTGCGAACGACCTATGTTCTATGCTTACAGTTATGTTGTCAATTGTGAACCCACCTTAAGGGCGTTCAAGAGGGAGAAAATCATAATTTTATGTTTGTATGAAACAGTGTTAGTTTTTTTACACGTTACTTGGGAGTACATTATCCTCCTATAAAAAAAATAGCTCATCCAAATTTCCCATAGTGGCATTTCGAAGTCAAAATGTGCCTGTTTTTAGTTCATACACCCCTGAAAACCAATCAACATAACGAAACGAAATAATTCACAATAAAAGTACATGTGACTGGCTGGGGCTTTACGTCTATAAAAACCGATTCAAGCAATGTTCTGCATTTTAAAACATTTTCTGAAGTTTGGAAATTTGTTTTCCTACTATCACACATTTTTTGTAAATGCAAAAATATATTGTATTGGGTTTTATTAACGTAAAGCCCTAGCCAGTGACATGTACTTTCACTGTGAATTATTTTGTCTCATTTAGTTGATTTGTTCCCAGGGGGTGAATGAACTAAAACGTGCAAATATTTATTTGAATTGCCACTATGGGAAACCTAACAGAGCTAATTTTTTTTGTAGGAGGATAATGCAATCCCAAGTTACGTCTACGAAACTAATACCTAATACCGCTTCGTACGAAAATGAAATCATGATTTTCTCCCTCTAGACCGCCTTAGTTTTGCAGTGATTTCGAAAATACTATTTTTATTGCTACCTAATATTCATATCAAAATTTTGCTCCACAGTTTTGACAATAATATGTCATAATTTCTAGCAACATTTTTTGTAGCAGTGTACTGAACAGTTCTTTAAATTTCGTCACCCAAAGTACCACGTTTTTTGTCGTGAAAATAAGCCAGAAAAAAAGGTTTTTTTTTTTGCTGAAGAATGGTACATAATTTTTAAAAACGCATCCACAGTATTGTGCATCGTGTTACTGCATACCGTCTCAATTTTTTCAATGTTTTGGTTAAAAAAATTGGAGTTTTGGCACAAGTCTGAAAAAAACTAAGGAACAAGCCCTTAAAGGGGTACGGTGTGTAAGAGAATAAAAGAGAGAAAGAGTTGGGCAGTACAGTCACGCGCAAGTGAGCCGCGTTCTTTTCCCGGTACAGCCGCGGTCATCGGCGAGCGCGCGCGAGAGAGGCGATTACGAGGAATTAATTATGTGTGTTTCCGGACCGGGTCGGCCCGCCCTTCGCCGTAAACACAGGGGTCGGCGGAAGCCGTTCTCGGGAAACTCAGCCAGCGAGCGGAGGGGAGATTTATGGCTATCACACGGGCCGCAGCCCCGCAACGTTACAGAAAAGAAAAAGTGGAAGCTGCGAGTTAGTTTTGAATGTGGGCGTCGCAGAGTCTGCAGTTCGCACAAAGCGGCTCTGCGCCTCGTAAAGGAGGGGTGCTTCCGGCCCGACGACGAGTCACATAGCGGTACGCAGCTTATAGCGTCTCGGTAGCTGCCACACGTTTCCGACGCCATCTTTCAGAACTTATTTTCGCGGGTTATGTGCTGCTCTGTCCCTCTCCAAGTGGCTAGGACTACATCCACTAGGCCTACGCAAAAAAAAAAACAGTTCCTATATTTGAGTTTATGTGCTGGGACCAGATGCAAAAAAAAAAAAAACAGCTATAGTAGAAGGATGTAATAACTCATATAACACATTGTATGATATACATAAAACATTTTGGCCTTATCTGCTCGATAAAACTCTGACATTGACTGAAAACGTACAGCTTAAACTGGTGTATATAGAAGCATAAAATTTTGAACAGGAGTTTCTTGCAATGTAAACCGACCTTAACATCGTGATATACTACTTGCAGGCTTCACAAAACTGGGAAGGATCTGTACACTGATTTCACAAGGTCACCTGCAGAGAACAGGCATGTGTAGTTTCATAAATAAGGGACCATGTCAAAATAAGCACACATAATCAAAATGTTTGACATGTTTCTGTTACTGAAGTTCGAAGCCTTAGCATCACCAAGTAGGATATGTTTACCTTATATTACGTAGGTGAGTGGTAAGAAATCATTTCTGAAAATTCATACCTTCAGTAGGTTAAAGAAGGGATGAATATTTGTATGAAACTTAGTAATTTTTGAAGTTATAAGAAATATGGAAATTGAAATTGGTATATACAGGCTTCTGTTTACAAATAAACAAGTCAGTTGTTTAAGTTTTTTTTTAATTCAACCCCTAAGGAGGTAAAATAAGGAAAGCAAGGTTTATATCAGGCCTACAGTACGTCATTTTTTTGAAGTTAGAAACACGAAATTTATTATTTAGGATTCTGAAGAACTTGAAAATAAGTACTTGTATGGCATGGCTAGTTACATAACATTTCGTATACTATGTATAGAGATGATTGTATATCGCGAAAATGTTTTGAGCCAACTTACCGTTGAAAACGCTGTAATTTCTTGCAACATATATGATTGAGTGATGTTCGTATAACACTACGTAACTGTCTGCCGACCAATAGCAGGCATCAAATATTACAATAGTGGGACCCTTACTGGCTCAGTCAAATAGGGCAACAGCTCTACATACAAGCGAAAGCCAGTAATATTTTTATTAGCTGAACGTGCGTTGAAATCCAACAAATAGTCAAAGTTTTCCGGCGATAAACCATCAACTTTAACTATGCAATAAAGTGTATATTATGGTTATAAGAAACATAATGAAATAACTGTAGAATCATTTTCTTGGCTTCTGGGTGTGAGCCGCGTCAGGAGATTGTCTTGTCAACCCAGTTGGTCTCCGACTCCGACTACCTGATGATGGCAGCTGCAACGACTGCCTAAACGTCGCAAGACAATCTCCTGACGCAGCTCACACCCAGAAGCCAAGAAAATGCAGACAACGGCCGCGAAAGCCTGCGATCTATTTTAACTGTATAATCAATTAATCATTTATTAAAACTTCGGCGTGGTCATCAGAGTTGGAACCAAATGATCAGACAGGAAATGGGATACGAAAGGTCCACTGCGTTCATTTGAAAACCATCCCTGCATTCGCTTGGAGTGATTTCAGAAAATCACGCGACACGAAAACAATATGGCTGTACCGGCAATCGAACTCGATTACGCCCGAGTCCAGCGCCTTCAAAAATCCCCTAGGAGTAGGAGAATAATGAAGGAAAGTTGAATGAAAATAGCAATGAAAAGACCATCCAAGCCCTTCGCCCGGAGCTATTTAGCTACTTTGGCAAACTACGGAAAATCGGAATCAGGATGGCCCGAATATGAGTCCAATGCGCTACCGGTGAATACCTACTTTAGTGAAATGCCTTCAAGATCGAACCTACGGCCAGTCGAGCTAGAATTCAACATGTCACTGCGTAAAGCCCTGTTTACACACAAAAAATTAACAGTTACATAGTTAATTACATAAAGTCAGTTACAAAAATGTTATCAACAAATTCTAAGCTATGATACGCTATTTTATAGCAATGTTGATATCAAATGTGTTATTAACATTGCTGAAAACACCAATGTTACTAACAAAGTTGTAAGAATAATGAACGGAAGTTAATAGCAATGTTGATGACAAAAATGTCTAAAACATTCCTGATAACATTAGGTGTATGTTGATGGTTGAATTGGTAGCAAGTTTCAGAACCAGAGCATTTTCGTGACTCCGGTAGCAGAAGTGTTTGCAAACGCACTGCAGTTAGTTTACCGCCGTTAACAGTTTTTATTACCTGAGTAGCAAGGTAGGTTACAATGTTCGTTTACAGGGAAAGGATGTTGTTCTGTATTTTTCGTTTGTGTATAATGCACAGGCAGAACTGGATTTGTTATTTAGTGCGTAAATGTAAAGTAGTTCACTTTGTAGCACGTTTTTTTTTCAGGTTAGCGTGTGAAAAAATAATTCAAAGTGAATTTTTTAAATTCCCGCTCAACGCAGGCAATTTCGGTAACAAACAATCATTTTCGCGCTTGCTTTTAAATGCACATGTTCCACTGCAAACACTTGTAACCAACCTACTACCGATTCAACCGCGAAAATACGCCTATAGCTAGTACCATTTATTACCAACATCCTTTGACCTAGACCACCCTAGAATGGGCCGGGAAAATAATGTTATCAACAGTGTTGGTGACAAAGTTTACTAACATGTTTCTAACTTTTATTGCTAGTAAATGTTTTCAACAAAATGTTGGTAATAAGTGTTATTGACATTTTTTATGAAAATTAACAAAATTAATAACACAATGTTGGCAACAATGTTGGTTTCATGATGTCGTCAACAATTTTCAAGAATTTTTACAATATTGTTAGTAACTTTGTTGAAAACACGTGTTATTATCAATTTTATCGTTGGTGTAAACTAAGTTTCAACCTGCTGAAGTTTCGTGGCATGGAAACGGGCGTATGATATGCGAGTCACTGATAGGCTGTTCAGGATAAACTGAGAACTGCTTAGAATTTCTGTTATCCATGATGTCTCCAACTTTACTGTTTCAAATATGAAAACTTTCGCGTAACAATAAACTAGTGTAAACATTTCACAACTCACAAAACTTTACTATAACCCCAATGAATACATTTCTTCATTATAATAAGTGTTGGGATGTGCTCATTTTAAATTGAACCGCAAATATGCTCATCTAAAGCCGCATCGCCACGACCCGAGCACTGAACAAGCATGCAAGGCTCCCTCCTATCTATTTATACTATGGGACTTTAAGCGGTGACCAGATAATATTATTGATGAAACGTGTGTAGCAAAGTTCAATGCACGTTTATATCCGAGTTCCACACATCCTGTTATTAGCTATGCTGGGGAGCCTCGAAATAGTGATTTTTAAAAGCATAGTGCAATAAGGTCAATGGTGCGCGATCATCTGTAATGTAGAGCCACGATTTTATGGCGAAAAGATTTTTACAACATTTAGTTTCAATACATCATGTGCTCATCTATAGCTCTGCTACATCGTCTGTGATTGGATAAATTTACTCTCACTTGCCTTGGCAAATTACAGAGTCACAATTATCCTATTCTGATTGGTGCAATGAAATGATAAACGTGTCTGAATAATCACGAAGCAGGACTGCCAACGTGCACGTGAGACACTGAAACAAAGTGGGGCAAAAATTCTTTTCACCACAAAATCGTGGCCCTAGTAATTATAAATAGTTTTCCCATAGTAAGGTTTTACATTGTTAGGTAAGTACATTACTTCCATATTATCTAACAATGTTAAAAAGTTTAGTAGAATAACAATTAGAAAATGGAATGACAGATATTTTTATGCGCCAGCAAGGAATGCTTGTAACGGGGAAAATACTGTAAATTAAAGATGGCCGTGTAGTATTCCCCTTATCAATGACATTACGTTCTTGTCCGAGTGAGGTTTTTTTTTTCCGTCGTACAATTGCACGTTGACCGTACGTAGAATAGTTTCGTACAATAAAGTATTTACGAACACGCTGCAATGCATTTGGAGCACGTAAGGCGGCGCACTTAACTACAAATACGGGAGTTTTTAAACAATGACCACACAATTTTAGTTTTGGAAACTCCTCATCAAGGTCCAATCCACTGCTGTGGCTGAGTTCCGAAAGCATGACTTTAGGTATGGCAATCTTAAAAAGTCGTATTTTCAAAACAGTGTTTCTAACGTGTGGTGGTGTCTTAACAGAGACATCACGTATTTGTATGAAGTTTGTTTTTTGTTCCTAAAGAGGCTTGGGTTGCCTCAGTTGCTAGAGCACTAACCCCCACCAAGGTGGTCTTGGTTCGGTTCCCGGCGGAATCGGTCCACGGATTTTCTCACGTAGGAATCGTGCCGGGAGACGGTAGTGCAATTTTCTCAGTGATATCCTGTCCCCCTCCCCGCCCCTTTATTTCGGCGCTGTTCCATACTCACATCATGCCACCGTCCAACAGCGCCAAAGACATAGACATTAAGTGCTGACCAGAATCTCATCAATCAATCGATTAATTAAAAAATAATAACTGCTGTGCACGCACTCGCAATAGTTTTATTTTAAAAAAGTGACAATGCTACTTTAAAACCGCGAAACAGACGACCAACATTAAGGAAGTTCGACCGGCCAAAAACTATTAATACAAAATGTTACAAATCAGATGGAAGCTTAAAAAAAATATTCTAAATACCACCTTCGCATGTTCATTTTGTTTGGTGCTAGGAAAAATCTATGACTTTTTACAGGAAATCGGTGAAAAACAGCTTCACTTTTATTTTACAGAAGTCGAACTACTGTCAAGATATAATTTTATGTAATAAAATATCCATAGTTACATTGTGCTTAACGACCACTATACGGTTTGAGGTTATTTTTGGTTTTCTCCTCAACTTTAAAAAAAATTTCTGCCATTTGAAGTGTTGTAAATATCTAATAAACGCTCAAAGTTAAAATACTTTTTTTTTTATTCGTAGGAGATTTATTACTCATATGTGAAGTGAGGCACAGTTCGGTGCGTAAAACTTCCTTTGAACTACAAAATATTTTTTACATTATCACTAAAATATACTATATGTTCCGTTTAAAACTGTTTGCAAGTTTTTACACTAAGCGCAACCAGGCCTAATCGTATCGAAGACTTTATTGTCTTAAATAAAACAGTTGTACTAAAATTTGTTTAATTATTTAAAACTATTATCAAGACAATTAACACTACAACTTGCGATAGTTACGTTCCTTAAATTCACAGTCCGATCTCTCAATATTTACACTTAACTGTTTAAAGTACATAATAATACTGTACAACGCAACGAGTTGATGATAATCTGTGTTTATTAGAAATGTATATTTAAGATTTCGTCAGTTACTTAACACCAGAAATAAACAACTCATGGTTTATCTCGATTCCAGTCTAATCTTATTTTCCAATACACACTAGAGTGTGCCTCCCGCGTACTTTGTCAGCACTCCCGTCGTCGTACCCTTCTTACCTATTCACCACTGACCGTGGCGCCACTCCCGCGTCACTTATTGCAGTCTACGTCGTCTTTTGTTACCGCCTACACTTCGCTGTCTACTCACCGCAACCCTACTCGTATAGACTAAGCGCCAAACAAACACTGCCAACTCTACCGCTCTATTAATACCGCCCGCAACTCCCATCAAGATACATTTTCACCCTCTTAGCTCAGTGATGCAGTGGGTCGCAACCGAAGATCTCAGTTGACCGGCCCTGTTTTCCTCACACGTCTTGAAATGCACCATCAAGGGCAGTTAACGGTACCTGTTGATTCGTTCATTACGGCCTCTCACCGAATTAGCCGACGTCACATGGGAGTTAGCGGTTTGTGAGACCTAGGTTACGAGGCGAACAAAGGGCGTATCGTCTTGGTGTGCGTGGCGCAAGCGCTGTCTCGTAACGATATGTCAGAAAACAAACTAACGAGCACCAGTGGAGCGGGAAGAAGTGAAGATTCTGGCGATCTGAGAAGGGACGTTTGTCTGATCCGTCCAGAGACTCTACACGAAGTGGTTTCTTAAGAATGAGTGATAGTTCCATCTTGAATTTTTGTGTTTTGTGTCACAACGTTTCTTCTGGCTAAATTCACGGAATTTTAACTTATTCGCAGAATATAATACACAATGATAGAACTTTAGACACAATACATCTTAATTTTCCGTTACTGTTGTTACCGATAGTATTGCAGGTAAGAAAGTAATAAGAATTTTCTGACTTCAATTTGATCTGTAACAACAGTAACGACAAAAATATATTTACAGTGTCTTAAATTATATCAATATGTATTCTATTCTGTAGTTAGGTAAAAGTTGCATATATTTACCCAGAAGAAAAGTTATGACTAGAGACATGCAAAATTCGCGTTATCATTTGGTAGCAGACTAAACTTCACTTTCCTATACATAACAGAGCGTTATCTGCGAGTCAATTGGCCACGAACTTTTATGTGTTGCCGTTTACGTGTGTTACGTCTGTACAGAGATTGGCCTCTCTACCGTGTAAACATTCTCCGCGGCAAGTCACGACAATATCGGCCAGCGGGAGACTTCGAACAAACCTATAGTCACTTGGAGTCTAGTCAGCAGTCAGGAAATAACGCGAATTTTTCATGTCTCTAGTTATGACACACAATACAATAATTCAAGATGGCGGCTATCTCTCACTCTTAAAGGTTGGATAAGCCTCTGACTCCTCAAGGTGACCCTTTGTGGCTAACTCACTTTTGACGGTTGACTGGCGAGAGGACAACCACTCACACACACATACACACCGCTAATGGAAAGAGCATACTTCATTCTATCGGCAGCATTCAACTGCTTCCGATTGTAACAATGATCCGACTGCAGCTAGAGGTAGAGCCGCGATTTTATGGCGAAAAGATTTTTGCAACATTTGGTTTCGATGCGTCATGTGCACACCTGCAGCTCTGCTACATCGTCTGTGGTTGGATGATTTTACTCGCACTGGCCTTGGCAAATTATCGACGTACAGACTCACAATAATCTTTTTCTGATTGGTGCAGTCAAATGAGAAACGTGTCTGAACAAAGACACGCTGCCAATAACCTTGAAAAAGAACTGCCGATGTGCACGAGAGACACTGAAACAAAGTGGGGCAAAAATCTTTTCGCGACAAAATCGTGGCCCTAGCTAGAGGACTTGACGAACTCAGCAGCAAATTCTGGTGAGTATGGGTGGACTTTGTTGTCTCCTGTTTAGCCTTCGGGAACAGGTGCAGGAAGGTCGGTCCTGCCACACCAGCAGGAAAACATGTCATGCATACATTTACCAACAAGGAAATAGCTTAAAATATATTTTCGTCTCCCCCCTGTTATATCAATGGGTCAGTTCAAAAGGGAAACAACTAAAAATTCCCAGTTTTGAGTAAAATGCATAAAGAAAGATTTTCGTTTCACCTAAAAATCTGTTAATTAACTAATTTGGTTGGTGTTAATTTGAATGAAAGTATAGAGGACTCTGTTTAAGGTGTTCAAAATGTTTATAGTCTGCCTTTGATAAAATTATCACACTTTAAAATAAAATAAATTAAATTTCTAGTTATTTACTGGCAATAAGAATAAAGCGCCATATAAAAACAATTGTATTTACGTGTTGGTTTTCTCTTCAACTGCGTAGAATGCATTTGTCTATGTGTAGTCGAGCCAAAGTTTAAAATTCAATTTTCAGAGTTGTAACCCTTTTGAACTGGGCCATCGATATTTTCTTTATGTGGCATCTCAAGCGGATCATTCTCATCAATATTTATTTTAAAAACAGATCAATTCTTTTTAATGTTATTAATTAAACTTCTTCTTTCCATTTTTCATATTCAAATAATTCCTTTTACTGAAACGAATACTCGCGTCTTACATGCCAGTTGGATATTATACAAAACTGCAAGCGTAAATTTTGCGTGGTCAGGAAAAAAACTCTTCAGTCTATCATCTTTTCAGGAATTTTGGTGAGGAAATACCTGTGTAATTCGTTATTACATTTTAAAGCATGGCAAGAAAATGTGTTTCGGCAGGATTTACTTATAAAGAGCTCGGCAGTTCGTCGGTATTTTCTTTCATCCCATGTTAAAAAATGTTACTTGAATTATTGCTTAACGAATTTTTAATGGTATGTTGCACTTACCATGCAACCCTGACCACTCAGCTGGGACAAGATATGATAGTTGTTGGGCATTTCGCTACGCAGAGCCAGACTTCCTACTTCGATATAAGTTGCAAGTTTTTAAGTATATCAGCAATTACAGATGCATTACCTAAACGTGCGTATTAGCGAAAGTTGCTTTAAGCAAGTTTTCAAGGCGAACTTGGTTTCGCCAAACACGCTACTGGCAAATACCGGACAGCTCTATGCAATTACAACAGCAAGAGTTTGAAAAAAATTCTAGTGGCATGAGTTGTAACTGTTATTTATTTTGGAAATCATGTTTTAATTAATGCAGTTGATTTTCTTCAATTCTTTCTACTACAATGCATTTAGTATACTGCTATTTTTTATTTCATCATGAAATTTTGGTTGTGGTGACCAAAAAATATTCTTCGTTATAAAGTTAAAGTTTTCCTTCAGATTTTTTTGGAAACGTAAATCTGGAATGAAAGATATGTAATGTGTTCTTATCTGTTGGCTTGGAGTGACAATAGCATCACTTTTTCGAAAAAAATGCACTTACTGTCCGATATTGGTTACAGTTTGGTTTGCGTTTGCGAAACATGTTAGTTACGTACCTGCTTAACATGGCAGTGGATAACCCTTTACTGTTTTTGAGTGTAAAGTTTAACTCGAACAACTTACTGGACTTTAAATAGGGATAGTGGCACTGCACAAGAATTTCGTACCTTAAAAAAAATTCATTTTCAAGCTTTGACATTTGTGAACTGCTTGCTTTACAATTCACCAATAGTATTTTTACGTGAGATGATGTCGGTTTTATCCATTTCATCTCTGAGTAAAGCTTATCTCCGTTTTTGAAAAAAAAATCACGTCTGTGCTACTAACACAAGTTGGGAAATAATTAGGAACCCTGTTTTTTCGTGAAAAGAATTTTGCCCCATTTTGTTTCAGTGCCTTACGTGCACATCGGCAATTCTGCTTCATGGTTATTGGCAGCATGTCTGTGTGAAGAGCCGTGTCTCATTTGACTGAGCCAATTACAAAAACTTTCCTGCAACACCACACGTATGTGATTTGCCGGTAGAATATCAATACTCGTGACAGTTAAAATATCCAATCACTGACCACGAAGCAGAACTGCAGATGTGCACGTAAGGCACGGAAATAAAGTGAGGCAAAATTCTTTTCGCGAGAAACAAGGGTCCCTAGAAATAATGAACTAATTGTTTGCTTGCGTCAAATAGGCAAGAAAGAGTGTGTGCAGTAAAATGCAAAGTTTGTAATTTTTTGACGGTTGTAACAGTCACGAAAGCACACAGTTTGTCTTTGCTGAGGAGCCTTCGTGCCCACGGAGAGGACAAAGCGTTTCATTGGTGGAGTAGCCTTGAACAGGAGCAGGAAGCAAGCCAGACTACAGACAGACACGTGAACAGAACAGCAAGTACAACTGTTGTCAGGTTTTATCACCAGAGCCTGGCTGGCGACATGTATTTTGCCAGACACTCTGAATACGAGGGAGGTTCTCTACGGGGCCTACCTACCTGCGCTTCAAATGCTTTGCAGAAAGTTACGACTGATCCCTTTTTGACGAAGCTATTTAACGAACATTATATTTATGTCTACGAGAAGAAAACACACTTCAATCTATGTCGCTACAGTTTTAAAAGTCCAGCAAGTTTATTAGATACGTTATTTTCTGGCCCCTCAAAACAGCCAAAAATAGCTTTTTCAGATTGCCGTATCTGGAAAATTAATAACCAGATTCGAAAAACATAACTATAGAAAAAACAAGCGTTAGACTTTGAACTACGCTACCCATAAATAAAATAATGTGGTCACCTCTTAAAGTCCCATAGGATAAGGGATAATAGTAAAGCTCTGCGCGCCATCTGAGTAGCTTGCACGGAGAGGTGATAACTGATAATACATTACATACGTCGGTCAACGGAAACCTTACTGCTCCTGCCTCACACACACACACAAACGCAACCCATCTAGGGAGGCCCCTTAAACTCCAGATCGAAACTGTGTTACATAAACAAGGGCTTAACTGTTCTTCAACTAATTAATATATTTGCGGACTGCTTACTAATTCTCGTAAGTTTAAGACGTAGTTTTCTGACACCCCATCTTACAGTGAAATGGAGATATAGGCCTATCCACGTGTGGATGTAAGGAGGATGGAAATACTTCGTAGCATTTTTTTTTAATTTTACTCATATTCGACACATCTTTATAAGATTCACCGCTGCTGACTATTTTAAGCTTCAAAGAGTTTGTATTCATTATCTCTAGGGACTAGATGGGACCACGGTTGCCGAATGGTCAGACCGTTCGCCTCCTACCACGGCGATCTGATTCTCGGCGTGGTTGGTCGCCGGATAGTCGCATGTGGGAATAGTGCCGGATGCTGGTCGGCTGGTTTTCTCGGGGATCTCCCGTTACCTCCACATTTTCATTCCGGCGCTGCTCCATACTTATGTCATCCCTCACCATCGCTGAAGACGCACATGTCAAGCGCTGGTAAAAATCTCTCACTCACTCTAGAAACAGAAAGTTTTCGTGAAAAGATTTTTTACGAGTACTTTTACGTGCACGCCTACAATTCTACTTCGTGGTTAGCTATTGGATGTTTTAACTCCCAGCGTCTATACAGGGGATCCTACCAGCAGATCACAGACGTGCGGGGCCGCAGTAAACCTCGTTCTGATTGGTGAAGTCAGATGAAAGATGGCTCTACACTTATACACAGCAAATAAACATGAGTATAAAACTGCAGATGTGCACGTAATGCTTTAAAGCAAAGTGGCCAAAAAAACTGAAAAAACTTCTGGGCCTTTATTATCTCCTGATGTTACATGCGGATCTGCATCTAGTAACGTTCAGTGCTCAGAAATTACTTAAGAACCCATAATTTGGTAATTACGAATCACTGCTGTTATTTACTACCTCATCTAAGGAGAAACAATAATCGAAACTATCAGCAGTGAATGAATTTTAAGGTCACGTTCTACAACAATTTTCAGTCACATTTTATTTTGTTATGTTTACAGATATATTTTTTCTTATTTTAGACATACACTGTGACTTAATTTTTCTCTTATGAAATGTTTTTTCTCTAATAGTTTTCGTTGCGTAATTGCTCGTAAATGACAAAATTTGCATATTACGGTTTTATGTACGACACTAAAACCAACTGTCATACAAAAGTAAAAAAAAATTCACAGTAAATAATGATGCTGCAGGCTACAAGTTCTACTATACAGGATGTCCCGGGAGGAAATGGCGGTGTCCTGGAATGTGATAGTACTGGATAGATCCGAGAAAACTCGTCGACTAGCGTCATCGTCCGGCACGGTTCCCACATGCGAAAATCCGGGGACCGATCCCATCGGGAATCGAACCCGGGTCGCCTTGGTGGGAGGCGAATGGTCCAAACTTTGTGCCATCGCAGCTCCTAGGGATAATTGAGAAATAACATAGCATTTTAGTCAGTAAAAATAAATTATTAATCCACTCATCCGATTCGTTTGAACGACAGTTTAATTTTCTCATTTTGTAAACGGACAATCAATTCTGTTGAAAACATCTGCGTATAGAACATGTTAAACGTGATGATGTTATAACTGTTTCGTTCTGGTGTTCATTAGCGAAACTATTGAGAATTTTATATTTAGCACGTCTCGATACATAATTGAAGTGCTACAAACTCAACAATTTAGTAGATTTATAAAAAATCAGGTAAGTAAAAGTGTAAGACTGCACATAACCGAAATCGTAACAGTCCGACATATCTATGAGCGCTGGGGCCTTTGGAAATTGTAATTTGTAAAATTGTTTTCGCTTGCATTTTTACAACACAGCGTTATGAACGACTGAATTTGTTTAGCGGTTTGGAGAAAATATTTTCTTGACTGTGACATTACAATGCACAGTGTAAAAAAAATAAAGCTTTCTACCATGTCTATAATACACAAAATCTCTAAGTGGCTCACGATGCACAATAGAAGTAAAATGCATTTTATTATGCAATTAAAAAAATAATGGGGAATCACTCTCCCAGTTACTTACACTCGAAACAAATTATCGGCTCAACTATACACACATATAGTACTAGAAATAAAAATAATGCACAAATCCCCAAACATACGAAAGCTGTTTTCCAAAAATCATTTAGTTATTTAGCAAGTCGCTTCTGGAGCGAACTGCCATAGCCTTTAAAGCAAACTAAGTCGCTAAGCAGCTTTAAAAGAAACTGCTGGGCTGCCTTGATGGCGGAACAAAATTTTTTAATTGATCAAAATTAATTGAAACTGTAAACACATTGTTATAGTGAAATGTACTATCAAAAAAAATTTTTAAATGTGAAATGTATTATTAAATGTACCAAGATTGTTTTTGTAACTTTAAGTATTTACCATCATTATTGTATTTAATCGCTATATTTACTATAAATTAAGTTTTAAGTTTTCCTCAACATTATTGTTTAAAACACTTCAAGTTGTAAACCGACCAAGTGCTGAACCTTGCTGTGTATAAACTTAGTAAAATAAAATAAATAAAAATAAAAAAAGCTCTCCTTTTGTCGAAACTCGATAATGAAAAACAACTGTCTTAGAAATACTTGGAAGTCTTGCAGAGAATTTTCTACGTTTGCTTAGGAAGTGTTCTTCTGCCGACCCAACAAAATATTTGAAAAGTTCCGTCAAATACAGATAGCTGTCTCAACAGAATACTTGCTTTTTATCGGAATATGTTGCGCTGACAAACGGATTTATAGTTACAGTACATTGAGCTCTACATTTTATGACGTTTGTTAAAAACTGTTTCACTGCGTATTGTTTCTTCAGTCTGTTACACACAGGATTAGTCAGAACGGAGTATATTATCGTTTTGTATTGATAAGGAACAAAAAGCAAACAGAAAATGGGTTTTCAATTTGTCCGCAAAGTGATGTAGTGGGAGTATTCTAACACTGAAAATCAACTTAAAATTATTTTTATTTATACATTTTTTATATTATTGCTAGAGACACTGGTAAATCGCGGGAAAAGTTGATTGTTTGCTAGGCTCCAACATATGTATAACACTGAATGTTTTGCACCTATATTGGCTATAGTTTATATGAAGCACTGTGTCCATCTTCAACAGACCCAATTATAAGTGTACAGTTTTAACACAGCACGTGTGTGATTTGTCAGAAAACTGTTCACACTTGTCACGATTTAGATACTACAGTTTATTGGAGTCTATGTTAAATATTTTCGCGATTTTCCAGTGTCTTTAATTATTGCTGAACCACTAAACAACGGTTTTTTGCTTATAGTAAAGTAAACTTTGATTTCATGTTTAAGAAAATGTACTTTTAATGTAAATTTCCAGTATGCCATTACTCCTATCACATGTAAGCATAGAATAACAAAAACTTATTGCAGTCTATCGTCACATCAAATAAACGCACTACGTCCTATGTTAGCCTAAACCTACGAGATTTAATTTATGTACAGAACCTTCCTTTATTTTAAGGCACGTGGCGCTAATTTCGTGTGTAATGCAAGGTTGCGAAAACTCGCGCGTTTTTAGTTTGTCGCATTGCAAAATAAAAATTACAAAAAAATAGACTTTGTTCTAAATAGCATTTGCAGTAATTCCTGCGTGTTTCCAAACTTTTGTGTAAATTACACAATTATTGTTTGTGAGAGTGAGTGAATGATGTTGGTC
Source organism: Medauroidea extradentata (assembly GCA_003012365.1). Lineage (NCBI taxonomy): Eukaryota > Metazoa > Arthropoda > Insecta > Phasmatodea > Phasmatidae > Medauroidea > Medauroidea extradentata. The sequence continues at coordinate 21,582 of PNEQ01057464.1, forward strand.
AGCGCTTAACAACGAGGTCCTTAGCGCTGATGAAGGATGACATAATGTGAGTATGGAGAATTAATGGGTGGAGGAAACGGGAGATCCCCGAGAAAACCCGCCGACCAGCGGCATCGTCCGGCACGATTCCCACATGCGAAAATCAGGTGACCGACCCCGCCGGTACTCGAACCCGGGTCGCCTTGGTGGGAGGCGAGAGGTCTGACACCTCGGCCACCGCGGCCCCAATTATTGTTTGTGATGGTACTATAATTGATACTCTCTTTTTATAAGAACTAAAATTTTGTAAAAGGTGACAGGGTGACGAAGTTGACTTTGTTTCTGATAGATCAACGTTAAGTAACATTAATTGCTTTCGTTAAAGCCATGCTTAGTAGCTGTTTTTACATTAGTTAAAAAACTTTTTAATGGATTGTTTTGAAAAAATTGGAGAAGGGGAGCAATTACACGATGCACAATTTTATGTAGGTGTTTTGCAAAATAATGCACCGTTTATTTGTAAAAAAAAAATATTTTACTTGATATTGGCTAGTTTTGTCAACAAAATTGGGGATATCCAGGTGCGAAAATCCCGAAAAACGATTAGGTTTATTGCTGCCAAAAACCACGTTCACATTATGATATATTTGTGATACAACAGCGTAGGGATTGCTCGATGTGAAAACTATATCGTTTTAAAAAATTACGAATTTTCAAAATTATTGTAAAACTACCGGGTGTGATTTAAGCACAGACCTTTAAAATATTTGATTTCACTCTGAAGATCTGCGACAATTTCCTTGTACTGAAGTACTAACTGCAAAATGTTTTGTTAATCAGGACTGGTGCAAGGTAAATCGGAACCCAACGCAAGTTACCTCATGGCGTCCCTCACCCCCTTTTTTTTTTAACCCACAATGTAACCTCAACATATGATTTTTTACTGGTTGTTTAATGTATTAGAAACGTTTTAGAATTTGTTTCTTTATACCTTCCATACATTTCAAATAAAAAAAATTAAAAGCGGCAGTGTCAGTGTTTCAGGCGCCTATATGCAACCCGCATTAACCCCATATAAATCAAGTCTAAACTTATTATTATCGTTATAGCAATAAGAGTATTACACATACCAACATTATCTTCGCGTTTTATCAAAGTGATAGCCGTACTTATTTTCGCTACTTTCGCCGAAGTCACGTGCAAAGAATGGTTGGCTACAAATTTTACAAAACAATTTCTTGTATCACGTTGACAATGTAACCGTTTGTTATTCTTGATTTTGCAGAATGCAGCGAAAATAATAATGACTGTCACTTTGATAAAATGCGAAAATAATGTTGATTTGTGTAATACTCTTATTGCTATAGCGATAATAATAAGTTTAGACTTGATTTACAAAGAGTTAATGCGGGTTGCATATCGGCGCCTGAAACACCGGAACGGCCTCTTAAGGTAAAAAATTACAGTTCAATTGACAGAAGTGCCAGAACCATCAAACTCGACGACATTAACTATAGGTAGGGATGGGAATATTTCGCGAATTCTATGATCTGCAGGCTAGAATCCATTGTACTATGCACACTCAAGCCCCGCTTCTATTCGATCATTGTCCACTGAGAAGCAGCTAGTGAACACTTGTGTGTGCATAGGATATTTGATTCTAACATGCAGGTCACGGAATTCGCGAAAACAACAACTGCCAATCAGCGTGAGGCAGCTACTGTGATAATCGACAGCCAGGCCAATATGAAGCCTGCCGTAACATGCAGCAGTCAAACAGACACGGGGGCTGGCATCAACAGTCTCGGGCAGCCGATAATTGACGAAGTTCGCCGATACCAAACGAACCACGACGTCATTTCGCGTCAGTATTAATACTTATTCTGTGGCCCTGCCACCTCTGGGTTCTTTGGGACCTAAGCAGTCGCATAGTTTGCCTCCTATATGGTCGCGTCGACCCTGTTGGCAATCATTTCACAAGATCTCGCTTTTAAAACTACGCACTTTTTTTTACAGTCACGCTGGTGGTTCGCATCTCAAGGCGAGGCAGTTCTGCGCTGATGTTTCTGCCGCAGGCGATAAGAATTAGCACGCTGACAGCATATATTCTCCGGGAACACGACTCTGGCATCCGGTCCGTACGTCAGCTCGCCCGCCGCTGGCCGCCAAGATTCTTCCTCAGCAGCGGCGAAGACGAGGGTCGTTGCTCCGCGACAGATATTCGTCGCGCAAGACGAGGGGAATGTCAGCGTTGAATCCATCACACACACCGGTAACACGTCCGTCAACCGAGGTTTTAATTGACGGTTCGGGATAACGTCAGCGCTCAAAAATGCTCTGCTAATTATCAGTTTTCAGCCAGTTCGCATCCTTCCCCGCGTCACAACTAACGACAGGAAATGTCTTAGGCCGCGTCAATACTGGCAGAGAGAGTGCTCTCTCGCACCCTTTTGACGCCAGAGGGTGTGTATTCTGCTGTACAAATTCGAGGGAGAGTGAGCGAAAGGGAGAGTGAGCGACGATGTTCACTCACTGCTCACTCTCGCACCCTCTGCGGTTGCCATATTGTCTTAAGGTTAACCTAACTTATTTTTGCTTTACTTAGAATTATTTTTACGTGTTCATTATTTCTAATCACCCATTCTTGCATTTAAAAAATACATGAAATCATATACGAACAGTAAACCTGCATTAAATGCACTGTAGTTATTATAAATTTTCGTTTTCTCATCCTCTTTATTTCGTGGCCTGGAACGTGAACTGTACAGTCACAAATGCGACAAAGTAAAAAAAAATAGCTTTATGGAAACATCGTGCAATTTATGTAAAAATATCGAATATTAAATTAAATACACGGAGATTAGAAAACATGTAACATACAGTACACAAAAATAATTGATGCCATACATAAACTATATATTTTATAATATAGATTGTTTATAAACATTTGTAATGAACTCGTTGGCATCGATACATCGTGTAATTTTATCAGTAGTGAAGCCATTTAATGTTTTCTATTTATTGAGCTATACGAAATATCTAAATAAATCCGTTTATAGCTTAAATTATTTATTTGTATTTTTGCAATTCCTGCCGTCAGAATTCAATGTGTCGAGTACATAGTGCGGTGCGTCCAACTCCAAATTTGCATGTTACACTGCTATGCAAATAGTGAAAAACAGTTGACTTACTTAAAAGAAGTAATTCAAAAGTGAAATTACATGCAGTGGGCTACGTAACCTAATATTAGAAAAAACTCACAGTGAACAACGTTTGTATTTTCATAAATTTCTGAATTTGCAACATTCATTCCTGTAATTTTGCGATTTTCTTTTTTAAAGTTTCAAAATATTATGTTTATATAACTTTACGGAGGGTTCCGTTACGAAGCAAAACTGAGTGTCTGTTATTTTACGAATATTTCTGGATAATATTTTGCCAGTACGTTTCCGTAATTTCACGGATTTGTTTTTAACAGTGTAGTACACGATGAAGAAGTTTCATCCAAATTCATTCAAGTGTTTGCATGTATTTTCATTTTAAATTTTCTAATAAAGTTTAGACAAAAATTAGCCAAACATTTAACTCTGATTAAAGGTTGACGAATTGTACGATTCTTGAGAAATTCCTTTATAAAGTTGCTGTTAATTTAAGAAAGAGTTGAACCAAGGTATATCATTGTGAATAAATAAATATATACATGTATAAAATATACATTGCATTATAGGCTACTTATTTTGGGTTAAAGTGTTCATAATTGTGCTTAAAAAATATTATAAAAATTATTTTCCACTAGTTTTGTGACTGTACTAAACAACCTTAATATTTGTACCTGTTATTTTTTTTCTTGTTTGACACAAAATGTAACTAAGTTTTGCTCTTATGAAAATTTTTTATCTCGTACAGTTTTTGCATAGTGGCTCGTTAAAGCCAAAATTTGCATGCTTCCGTTTTAAGGAAGACACTAAAACCAACTCACTTACCAAACTGAAAAAATTCACATTGAATTACTATGTTGTAGGCTACAAATTCAGCTACGTTAAACCACAAAATAAAATGTTATTGAATATAATAAAACGTTGCATTTTTTTCTTATTTTTAATTTAAATTTCTGCTTGGAAATCGTTCCAAGATGAATGCTAGAATGGTTTCTTTACAAAGGCCATGGCCGACTCCTCTCCTAGCTATTGTCTTTGTACGAAGTTGTATGTGAAAGTCTCTAATGGCATCGCGGTCGTAAAGTCCTCTTATGTTACCACCTGATGTCGGTATTATGTGCATACTATCACGGTGCAGGCTATTAAGGGGTATGTAAAGGTACGATGTCGAGCGGGTGACTGGAACATTCAGTCGTCAATAAAATCTGAACTACTCATCAAATTTCGATGAGATTTTTTGCCGAGTAGATATTTTACCAACTGACGTTTATATATAACATTATGAGGTAGTATGCTTTACTTTCGAGTAAAAAATTAAAAACGGTTTTTAGAAAAATAAGGGCTTGAAACCACAAATCTACAAAAATGGGAAACTGTAATTTTTATAATTTTTAATACGATAATGTCTGGACCTCTATAATAACAGAATTTCAAAAATATTCTGATAAGATTTCTAGGCGTTAGTTTTGAATATATGTGCTATGTAAAAATGTTATGTGGGGAAAAACAAAAGATAAGTTTTGTTAGGAAGGGTTAAAATGTTATGGAGGATGAAGGGACAATTTTGATTAAAATCTTGGAATTACGGAATTGCTGTCTTACTACCTATCCTACTGAAGGGAGGATGCCAGAAATTAATCCTAGGGAACATGAGACAGATTCTGATTCTTTTCTGCCGAGAAGAGTATTCCGGTAATGTAAAGCTTTTTTTTTTAATTGACTCTACGCAGGGCACTACATGGCTTGTTGCTTGGTACGCTGCATATTATATGATTGGTTTGTAATTTCTTACCCTTTACGTTGACAAATTGTCACAATATTACTTTTCAGTCAGCGATATTTTATTATTCTATTTCTGCCTGAACTCCACCCCTGAAAATAGTGATGGAACTTGGAAATTTGCAATGCTCTCAGCCGTTCCATCATTTGTTATTATGTTGGTATTAAGAAACAGTAAAAATATATATCACAGCCTGTAGGCTATTAAAGAACCATCCCTTTGTTAGTCTGGGAGTGATTTCGGTAAATCCTAAAAAAATAGTCACAACGGCTAGAAAGCGAATTGAACCCGTGTCCACCCGAATACTATGCGAGATATTTTACTACAGCTCAACATCGCTTGGTTAATATAAAATAGTAAATTATATCCTACAAATAACTCATAAATTAGCTGTGCTGTTGTGTGAAAGCCGTGAATAGGTTGCGAAAGTAAGAAAATTAATGCGTTCCATACACACGGCAAACATTCCTCCTCTCCGAACACCAGTTCATTTTGCTGATACATACGTGTTTGGTTGCATTCATATGCTGAGAAACACGAGATTTTTAAATAAGTTCCGCTGGCGCGTCACATACCAATTTAATTTTTAATAACAGCGTATTCAGAATTTCGAGACAAACACTTCAAAGTGGCGATGAAAGGAAACAACGTCCGTCGCCGCCATTCCTCGCCTAAATTCCAAAGAATACAGTTTATAAATCGTACCTGTGTAATGAAAATGTATATAACCAGCAACGTTTTGTCGTAAGGTAAAAACACATGGTGCTAATTTATTAGCATAATCCGTGGTACGTGGACTATAAATTACATTACTATAAAATCCTTAGAGCATGGATAACTAGATATAGTTTTGGTGCCTTTGTTGTGAAACCGACATCTAGCGATAGGCAAAATATACGAAAGCCGCTACAAAATGATTAATGTTGCGACAAATATTTGTAAAGACCTTGACAAATGAGATTTATAGACTACTGAATCTTTTACAACCAATACACAACAGATTTATTTTTATTCATTCTTTAAATTATTGGAAAACGAAAATGCCGAAACAATGTAAACATAACATGTAAACAAACTCTTTTATTTTACACGAAAATGAACGAGAATCGATGGATGCTGGTAATATGCGACAGCGAATCATTCTGCATTTGCTTCTTTAAATGTGAATGATATTTAAATACAATATGCTTACCGCTATGTAGTAATAAATAAGAAACTTTTTTTTTTGCTCGGTGCCCATCCACAGCTGATTAGATCAAAGAATCACTTCACAGCATGGAAAGGGATAGGCAATCAGCTCTCTAGTTGTTATCTATGCTCTAAGATAAAATCAGTAGTAAATATCAGCAACAATGTGAGGTAGATAAATAAACGTTTAAAACACCAGTTGAAAAATCTGCACGTCTTTGAAAGAAAGTCGATATGGAAATACTACAAAACAACAATCCTAGATAATTATATTCGCCAACGTGCAAACATTTACCCAGAATAATGCATTTGTTAAGCTTGATCTATTGTACTGCAATTAAACGTACGAGATATTGGCCGGAGATTGTTCTTCAGAAATGCGTTGCTCGAAAGAAAATTCTGTGAGAAAGTTGGCAAATACTATTGTGATTTTTTTTTTTTGTACTGGCTTCCAGAAAAGCACAATTTTAAGGGGCCGCTTGACGGAAAAAATTTTATTGCTTTAAAATGTTTTATATTTGTACGATATATGGTTTGTTTTATAGACCTACAGAGTGACAAAATTTTACTGCAACGAAAAATGTTTAGCTTTCATAATTTTTTTATGACGGCGTGTCAAAGTCCAAATTTGCGTAAAACGATTTAATGCTTTAAATAAAAACTAACTGACTTACAGAAATGAAAAATACACATCGAATAACGAAGATGTACGCTACAAGGTCGCCTACATAAAAACAAAAAATAAAATATTTTTATGTTTCTAAACATTTTTTGAATTTTTTAAATTTTAATTTCAAATTTCAGATATTATTTTAAATACAAAAAAAAATTAATAATTTTTGTTCTCGTATAGGAAACCTTGGAACTTATAATATTGTTATTCAGTGTGAATTTTTTCAGTTCGGTAAGTCAGTTTGTTTTCTTTTAAGGTTTAAAATTATTTTACGCGTGTTTGGACTTTGATATGCTATATAAAAAAAAGCTATGACAGATAAACATTTTTCATTGCAGTAAACAATAGTCACACTGTATGTCTATAATATAAAAAATCATCTCTCGTATACGTGTAAACAATTTTGAAACTAAATAAATTTTCCGTCAAGCGCCTTCTTAGACTGGTTCTTTTTGGTGTTGTATTATCTACAACACACTCTTCAAGTGATACACTAGCCTAGACTTGCTGATTATTTAGGTCGCCTGAAGGACACATTGTTGCACAGAACGTCATTTGTTATGAGGTGTGTTCGAAAACTCCCCCGAAGTATACCGGGAGGTTAATCCTTGTTAGAAATTCTGACAATATTGTATTGCAACACACAGCTCTACAAAAGACTTTTTTTTTTTTTGCAAATAATAAAATAGGCATTCAATGAAACCATTTCAAAAAACAATATTTAGTATTATACGAGATCAAAAGAAGACGATAAAATAAACAACGTTAAAACCGTTAGCCTGCATAACAAAATATTTTCGTAGTTTAATATTATTTTCAGTTACAGTGGTTATTAAGATTCCAACTCATATTTGTGTTACAAGTTAATCGGCTGCAGAAAGACGTTTCTTATTCAATTGTTACGCTCCTATTTGTTCTCTGTACTTAATAACTAACGTGAAATATTCTAACTGTAGTGACGAAATCCTTAGATTTTATGCGCAAGCCGAAATCGGTAAGTGGAAATTGTAACAAGTTACACTAAACAATAACATCGAAAAAGTAAGTATAGGAAGAAAATGTTATAGACTAAATCGTCTTAACCTTGTTTTTTTTTTTTTTTTAATTATGAATCCATGTTTTGCTAGCCCGTCTAGCGTTTTTTTTTCTGTAATGTTCGTGAAGTTTACGAACGAAAATCAAAACCTTTCAAAACGCCAAACGGAGGCTAGATTCCAACAAAGAACCTCGTGAGAGTTAACTTAACCGTCTACGTTTTTAAATTCTTTGCAAGTTACGACAGGCAACGAGATAACGCGCTGCCAGGACTTAAGTCAAACGTATAATTATTTGATAAGAAAGCACTTTTAAAGTCTGAGCACTGTATTCAAACATTTACTTTCGAATGGCTTTTTAATGGTGGTCGGTGAAAGCCTGAAATAATGCTTTTCAGCTTGTAAAGAGGACAACTTTGAACATGTTACCATGTTATAGCATAGCCAGGGTGAAATTTGGTAGCTACTAGCTTATAACAAAACTTCGTTACCGACTTTTAAACTCTGAAAACAGAGTTTATTAAAGTCTTATTACATTAAAAATCTGCGTGTATTTTCTGTAAGGGGCCCGCCTCGTGGCACATGTGTTTGTGTGAGTGAGGTATGGTGCTAAGGGCGACTTCGTATGGGCCATACAACGGTGCGTCGCCTCTACGCATAAGGCGTGCAGTCTTCGCGAAAAAACAAATTTCCTATGGGACTTTAAGTGGTGACCCTATTGTTTTATTTACGAAATCACTTTACTAAAGTCCAATGCACTACCCTTAAGTGGTTTCACATATATTCGGCTAGTGTATTTTCCGTTGTAGCAGCCTGAAAATCCCGTTTTAACCCATTTTGACGGACCCTAAAAGGAGATTTCTAACACGTGTGTTGTCTTGAAAGTACTTAAGGGCAGTCGTCTGAAGTGTGTGTTCTTTTAGTAGAGAAACGGCGTGAACACACGTGTATTAGTTTCGGTGTAAAACTTTTTCTTCAAACACGCTGCAGTATGATTTTATGGCAACGAGGCGGGCCCCTTAAGGTAAGATATGATCTGTCAGTCTTGTCAACAGCGAATTCAGTAATCTCTACGTACACAACCTGACACGATGACAGACAATTGACGAGTAAGCAGGGCATTTAATAACTACATTCCCAGCATTTACCCGGAGTGATTTCGATAAACTACAGAAACCTGAAATCAGGACGGCCGGAGCCGGGTATCGAACCCGGGTCCTCTCAAATACAACGTGCTATCGTTGAGCCTCCTTGCCAGGTGGCTTTTTACTTCCACAACTAAATTTCGCATTTGTATCGGTCATTGTTAAAATGCAAGTCCAAATGTCAAGATCATCTGATTTAATGGTAATGTATGTATGTTTCTTGGTACGCAGGATTAACTGAAGTTGAAAGGATTTAAGTCCTTACAATTTATACATGTAAAACAATCATATTCCTTTTTGTAAACCGGGTTAAAATGAACTAAGTACCTGCATTTAAATTATTTCACACACGATTTTTGGACATATTCATGTTTAAAGAGTATGTGGACACTAGCTTTTTTACGTATGAGGCACGGAAACGAGGAAGCTGATAAGTTAACTTTAACATACCAGTCAAACTCCTCATCGCCTCTAGGAGCGAAGTACTAAACTAGCGTATAGTGTTTTCATAAAATGCGTTTTTCAATGGGACTTCATGCGATGACCCTGTTATTTTATTTGTGGAACGTATGAGGTAAAGTCCAATACAAGTTTCTATGATTTTGTTTTACGATTACGGTAGATGTTTCCTCAGCCATAGAACCGTGGAAAAGCCGTTTATAGCACTTTTGAGGAGCTTGAAAATCATGTTTTTAATTAGCGGGCGGAATTTTTAAAATCATAGGGACTTAATTTGAAGTGTGTCTTCTTTTCGTAGGTAAACGTATTGGAAACTTTTTTAATAGTTGCACAAGAAAAAATGTTTTCAGTTCCATGCTACAGCACGACTCACGCGCAGTTCTGCTAACCCTTTAGTGCGCGATCTACCGCAATTTTCATCACCATTTTTTTATTTCTTATTTGTACCAGATATTTTTTTTATTATTTTAAACACAAAATGTTACTAAAATTAGCTCTTATGAAATTTTTTATTTCTCATAGTTTCGCTCATATTTTGCATGTTTCGGTTTTAAGGACTACACTTAAACCAACTGATATACCAAACTGAAAAAAATCACAGTGAGTAAAAACATTGCAGGCTACAGTGTCATGCTCATAAAAGTAAAGAATAAAAATTGTTTGTATTTAAAAAAAAAATATAGAATGTTTAAAATTTTTGTCTTTAGTTTTAGCATTTTTTTTAATACAAATAATTTTTATTCTTTATTTTTATGAGCATGACGTTGTAGCCTACAATGTCTTTATCCACTGTGATTTTTTTGAGTTTGGTATATCAGTTGGTTTTAGTGTAATCGTTAAAACGGAAACGCGCAAAATATTACTTTAACAAGCCCTTACGCGAAAATTATGAGAGATAAATAATTTCATAAGAGCCAAATTTAGTCACATCTTGCGTCTAAAATAAGAAAAAAAAAATCTGATACAAATGAAAAATAAAAAAATGGCGATGAAAATTGTGGTAGCCGCGCCGTAAGTTTTGGCTGTATTACTTTGAGAGCGAAGTACTATAGTCAGCAGCGGGTTGTAAGATAACGAGACCACGCTACCACATAGGCCTACGGTTGCGTCATGTCACATACATAAGTTGATAATCACCAGTTGTACGAAAGCACCGTGGTATGTTACCTCAGCCAGTCTTCGCAGAATATGTTGTCATCCGTGGACACAGGTGCACGGATAACTGCGCGTTGGAGGGACATTTTTTTTCTCCTCCCGGTACAATGGACAATGCGGTGTTTGCTCGACAGTTGGCAAGCTCTTGTTTCGGCGACACTCAGCTCGAAACAATCCCGCCCCGTTCTTGCTAGCAGATGTGAAAATATAATACCGCTTACTTCGCACTGACTCGTGGGATATTATTGCCGCAAAGTGCTACATGCTGCGGTGTAAAATAATTTAAACATGAGTGTCGTGTTTCTGTGAAGGCAGGGTCGGCATGCTTGCGTTGTGGCCGGCTACCCAACAATTAATGTTTCCATAAACCAGTAACTTTTCTGTGATAGGTTGCCGTCATATTTTATTTGTTTACAATTAATTCCCCTTGAAGTTGTAAACAATATTAAAAACATACTTAATAAAATTATATTTCTAATCAACTGTTTTATTACGTAAGTGACTTACTCAAATAATTCCATTCAACGTATTCTTATCTAGAAATGATGTAACTTATATTATAACGCAGTTTAAACAAAATATGCAGGCTCTAACTTAACTAAAGGCGCAAAAATCGAGTGTTTTTTGCGGTAGTAACGAATTAAAATTTAAGACTGTCATAAAGAGTTTTCAGAATCAGGCACGCATCCATGGTTTTTGAAGGAGGGGGGTGGATCAGGTTTCCCCCTTTTGTTACTTTTTAGGTATAGTTTTTCCCTTAAAATACTATAAATTTTTTAAAGTGGTATATTCCGTTTTTTGTTCAGGAAATGCCTTAAATAGCACAATTTTGCACCTTAAAAACTACATTTTTCCTGGACCCCCTTCCTTCTTTGTCTTTGGGTGTGAGCATAGCTACTATTTAGGAATTCTCCCCTCTCCACCCATCCCCCCTTCCCTAATTCCTAGGGCTGTATCCGCTCCTGTTCAAGATTATATTTCTGAAGGTATTTAACTCGGACAGCGGCCAAAACAGGAGTGATCTAAGAGTGCACATAAACATGAATGCTTTTATAGCAATGTTTTTAATAACAACTAGCATGTAAAACATGAAGACACACTGAAAATGTTGCAGTGACATCTTTAAGTCAATCTGTGAAATAATACCGTACACAAATACTCTCAAACAAAGCGGCAAAAATTTTACTATATATTTTGGCTTGAAGTCAATTGTGTGTACATTTATTTTAATTGGCATTCCTATTATGTCCATATAATCAAACATACTTACTTGGCTAGCTCAGGACGATTCTAACCTCCTAGATACGAGATCAAAGTATTCAATATGGCGGCCGGTTCGTCTTTATCCAGTTCAGTCCGAAGTGTGTTGAATTAAGGTTAATTATGCTACAGGTTAGAAATAAAATGTGTTTTCTTATTAGAGAGTTTGCCACACGGAAATTTTCTGCCGCTACAGTTTAGCTGCTATCGCTAAGGGACCAGAAAAACACGAAACTGTAGTAAAATAAAATTTAAACAATGTTGGAAATGACAGAAGTCTTTTAACTTTATTTTAAAGTGAAAATAAACCAATTTCGCGTTTTGAAGTATAAAGGTTATGTAACTTAAAGTTCAGGCTGGCTCTGTGATTGGTCAGTTCGCACTCATTACCAATACCAGCGCTCAAGCAGCAGCAGAAATTATCCCTGTACCAAACTTTTAACACTGATCTTTCTAACCTGTAGTAGAATTAACCTTAGTTGAATATAAACATTTCAAACTGTATTCTACATACTCCAGTCGACCTCGGCTTCTACACTGGATTATCTCACTCTACGCCTACTGTGTTTATAGTAACTACCAGTCAGAGCTCATCAGTTCACTACACGTTGGATAACGATAGAAATTTTATTATAAACGCACTAATAATAAACGAATGTCAGTAGCATCTGCTTTTAGTCCGTTGCTGACGCATTCACTTTTACTGAAGGATTCCGCATAAACGTTCTCTCACATGTTTCACGTATCAGGTTGTGAATAAACACAAAGAATGCCAACGTGTTTGAAAGAAGTGCATTTAAATATACTGTTGCTTGCTAAGCTTTGCCTTATGCGGCAGTAATACCAACATACACAGCTCAAAAGTTTTTAGTTACTTCTAACTGAAACAAACCTGAAATATTTAAAATGTGTATCAATTCTGGTGGCAACATTTCTTTAAGGGCGCGTTGCACCTAAAAATTCGTAACTGAATAATTTTACACAGAAAACCCCGTTTTGTGGTGGCTACAAAATGTTTTATCAATATGGATCTCACAAAATAATTTTGTAATGGTCAAAAAATTTTTGTGTAGCCACTTCAAAACTTTGTTGGCGATAGCAACATTTTTTGTGGTCACTACAAAAAAAATTTGGTAAGGTCCATTTTAACAAAATATTTTGCAGTGACTAATAAGTATTTTTTTCAGTGTACCAAACACTGACCAACTCTAACACATTACATTAATAGTAACTCCCCACAAATACTATATTTTCCAGTTTTAGTATTCATACATGCTCATGTCTAAGTAGCGATTTGACTATTTTGATTACTTACCCAAAGTAAAAACTATTCAAAAGATACGAATAAAATAATTTAGAGTAAAAGAATAAGCGTTAGACTACAGAATGACACCTTTGTTATTTCACGAAATAATTATTAGTATTTAAAACGAATTATTGAATGTACTTAAATAATAGCACATGTTTGAGATTCTGTATCTCTTTTAAGTAAGTTTTACGTTATATACAAATGTGTCATTCTGTAGCTAATTACAATTACTATCACTCAAGATTATTTTATTCGTATAGTTTAAATAGTTTTTACTTTTGGTAAGTAGCAAAAATGGTAAAATCACTACTTTGGCATGTGCTTGTAGGAAAACTATGGATCCGATAAATATGTTATCTGGGGAAATTACTAATAATATGATGTGTACGAGATAGAAAATTCTTTTTTTATGCAGAAAAGTCTTAAACCAAATGAACGTGTGTATTCAGCTTCTTTAATAATGTATACCCACTCCTTATACCTACCCCCCCCCCCCGGCTTCCCTTTCCAAATGTTTAGTTATTTATTTAATAGCTTTGTTTGTGGCGAAGTTAAGGCTTTCGCCTTCTCTTACACTTAACCAAGTCTTATACAATTAAAATGATATATGTGTGATTAACAAAAATAAAACTATAACTACAATAACCACTTAAATACAAAATTAGTACATAAAAAATGATTCACTAATTTAGCTAGATGCACTTACCATTTTTCAACTGATTTATTACCGTAAAGTAAAGAAAAAACAAATTTAAATTTTTGTAGTGGAACTATAAATACGCCATTAGGTATTTAAAAAAAAATACAAATATTGTGTATGTTATCTAAATTTTCATGTATAACAACAAAACTATAGACTAATCTTGCGGAAGTTTACGTGCGTCTAGATAACAGCATTATAGTATACATAAACGTATTGTTGATAAGAAAGAAAAATTATAATGGTATGTGATATAAATATGTATATTCATATATAAACTGGTTAAGAAACTGCATGTGTAACAAATTTAAATTTTGAACTAATTTTAAATTCTAAATACATAAAAAAATAATTAAAGAATATTAGTACAAATACATAGTAGCACCGCACCTCTACTCCACGAGATGTTTAGTTCGTAACAAATATGTTTTTAAATAGCGTTTGAAACTGCTAAGGTTTGAGCATGTCTTTAGTTCACTGGGCAAATAATTCCAAAACCGAGCACCAGACACCGTGACTATAGTATCACTGTAGTGTAGAGGTCAAGCTACTCACCTCCCGCTACCTCAGTCAGGGTTAGATCCCCGGCAGTGTCGATCATTCTCACATCATGTGGCTGTTATTGCTTGTTGCTTATCGGCGGGTTTTCTCCGGGGTGTCTCGCTTCCCCACGCATTATCACTCTGGTGTTGCTCCGTACTTGACCTCGTGCCACTGACACGAGGACTCCAGTACGCAATGTCAAACTCTGAACTAAATTCCTCCACTATCCCCTATTTTCCAAATTGAAAACGTAATGAACACCAACGCATTCCAAGAAATTATTGCGATAGCGTGGGTTAAATAACAAAGCGGGGAAAAAAATACAAAATAACAGAAAACACACACAATCTACATTTTTTTACACGCGCCGATAGACTGGGGAAATTGAAGCCACGGTCCTACAACCATAGGCTGGTATTTCGTTATCCTAACGTTTTCAACCCTTGGGAATATTTATCGCTTTCAAGGTAGTCAGAATCATACGTCAGCGTTCAAAACACGTTACACCTTGACGTAACGCACTCAGGCGAACAAAATGCTCGTAAGGGTTGCAATTAACTAAGCAAAACCCCTTTCTTTATAAAAGAGCGAAGATATTTTGGTCATCACTATTTATGCTCTTTTAGTAAGTTTTATTTTTAAATCCTGAATAAAAGCAAATTTTGCAAAACCGTTACTTAGAAATGTGAGAAATAGTTTTTTACTATGAAGCCAAATTTTTCAAAACACAATTTTAATATTTTTGTAAATTTTTATTGACTTTACGAAAATTTAATTCAGTCGATAACTAGCCAAAATCATAGAAATTTATGTTTTGAAAATATAAGACTGCATAGTACAAACAATTTCCAAGATTTCAACGTAACGGTTTTGCTCAATTTGCTCCCTATCAGGATTTAAATATATTTTCTAACTTACAAAAATAGCATAAATAGGAAGCCGCAACCTTAACGTCTAGGTCTTTAGATCTGGCGATGGGTGAGATGATGTGAGTGGATGGGGAGTGGGCAAGGGAAACGGGAGACCCCCGAGAAAACCCGCCGATCAGCGGCATCGTCCGGCACGATTCCCACATGCGGAAAAATCCGGGAATCGACTCCGTCGCAAACCGAACCCGGATCGCCTTGGTGGGAGGCGAATTATCTCGCCACTGCGGCAACCGCTTCCCATTTTAATATATGGCATGACAGCAGATAGCTATCAGACAGTTCTTAAAGAAACGGAATAATTAACAGATGTGCTCTATAGCTAAATTATCCGACAACAGTGGCGGCTCGTGGGTTGTTGCCAGGTAGGGCTGCAGTTGCCAAGAACTGTACTGGGTTGTGCGCTGGTTGACTATACAGCCACTGACACGCTGATGTGCAGGTGTCCCTTACTACTGAGTGGTCACAACACATCTAGTAGCCGGCAAATATTTCATGGTCATTGGTCTACGGCGCGTTCATCAAGAGTGTACAGTTCCGACTATCTGCAGCCCCACCTAGCAACAACCCACGAACCGCCACTGTCCACAATAACAATTTTTTCCAAATAACCTGAAATTAAGTAATTTTCGTTAGTGTAATATGGATGGAGTTATGCAGAACGCAACCAATCCACAAAGTAAATAAGGTACGGAGTATATCCTAGGAAAATAACAAGTATTAAATCATAATAATTTAATAAAAAGAAGAGGCCAGAAAAAGTGGTTTATACAAGGTTTATATGGACACAGTACGCTTTTACCTTGAATACATGAGCTCCAGTAATTTGAGGGTTGCTTCCCTTCTGCATAACTCCATCCATATTTTGTTCACTCGAACTCTCTGTATGATGTGAATATCAGTTGTGCCCCTGATGTCAAATTCTCTGTTATAGGGCCGTTCACGATAAAGTGAGCACTGCATAAAGTTTTCTTGCAGCCATTTTATAGCCATCTTCACTATTTTTAATATGAAAACTTTCACGTAGCTAAAAACTGGCGTAAGCGTCTCAAAACTCTGAAAAGTTAATATTTATTGATCTAATAAAACATATTTTTAATTAATTACAAGTTCTGCTGAGTGGTCAGTTTATAGTGAACACCCTATAGAACTGTACGAGGGTCTGTAAGGCGGGTTGCGAAGCACATCGGACAGTTGCGAAACAAGCAGATATTGATGAACACTTACTGTCCAGTACTGCCTAAACGGGTAGCCGGCATATTTCAACCTCGTCCTTATAAACAGCCGTACAAGCAGGTGACAACACTACCGGCATGGCGGAAGTCGTCGTCTTTCACAATCCCCGTCCCTACACTGTAAAAAAATTATTCATAAATTTAAAATACTGATGTGTAGCAGTGTTATGAAAGTGGATATGACAAAATTTTTTTCGATACATAAATTGTATTGATCCTATGCACTTTTAGGGACGTGGTGAAGTGAGGGGGTTTTACGGCCCTGTAACAACAAGGTCTTATGGGCGTTAAAGAGGGAAAAAACATAATTTTATATTTGTATGCAATACTCTAAGTTTTGTATACGTTACTTAGAGGTACATCGTGCTCTCACAAAATAATTAGCTCGACCAGTTTTCGCCAAATGGCATTTTAAATTAAAAATTTGCACGTTATTACTTTATAACCTTCAGAAAACCAATTATCGTAATGAAACGAAATATTTCACAGTGAAAGTACATGTCACTGGCTAGGGCTTTGCATATATTAAAAACTCCTTTCTAATAATGTATTTTATTTTTAAAAAATTTCAGAAATTTCGGGATTTTTTGTTACTTTGAAAAATTTTTTTTAAATACAAAAATATTTTGTATTGGGTTATTTTATACTTAAAGCCCTAGCTTGTGTCTTATAGTTCACTGTGAATTATTTCGCTTCATTATGTTCATTGGTTTTCTGGGGTGTATGAAGTAAAACACGAAAATTTTGACTTTGAAATGGCATTTTATTGGTGGAAAGTCTGTAGCAAAGTTCAGTGCACATCGCGATATGAGTTTAACATAAATCCGGTTTATACATTTTGAAGTACGGAAGTCTGAAAAGGCCGTTTTTAACCATGTTCGAGGACTTAGAAACAGTGTTTTTAATGAACGTGGTGTCTCAACAATGAGGATCCGACCTTGTCTGAAGTCTGTTTTCTTTCCGTACGTTGGTACAACGGGCACACGTGGAATTATTTAGTAGAAAATACCTGTTTACGAACACACTGCAACGCATTTTAGGCGTGGATTTGGCGGCCACCCGAAGACCCGATGAGGATGAAATGACGTAAAAGGAAGAAACAACATCCTTACCCGGGCCGGGATTCGAACCCAGGACCTCTCGCGCCGTAGATCGGCGCCTAACCGACTATTTGCGGAGGCCGGCTACATTTTTAGGAAATAATTCAAATGTATGCTAGTGTTATCAGAGTTTTATAGCAACCGTGATCAAAATTTGCCGTGTTTACAAGCTGCAGTACGGAGTGTGTCCCACACTATGTATGTTTTTTTTACAGTGTAGATGATGGTGGAATGTAGCAGATGAATAAAAGCTGTCAACCGCTGTCGTGCTGTGTCGTAGCGGCCAGCAAAGTGAAGCTTCCCCAGGAAATTATTGAGTCATCTCTGGACCAGTTCCATTCCGGCAGTTTTCAATCGTGTTACCTCCTCCTTCCCTTCCTCCTCATCTTCCTTTCGTTACTATGACAGACCAGTCTTAAATAAATTCACACATACATATATGAAGCCTCTACGTAATTAAGAGTTGCAGGCATGACGATTTATGTTGAATTTTTCTTCAGATAAAAATGTATTACATTTTATAGTTTTCTCACAGTGACGTTCCAAAGCCAAAATTTTATAATTTTGTGAACTTCCCCGCCGAAAATAAAGTATAACTACGTACTTCATGGCATTTTCAAAAATATATGTGGGACAGTTTATGAATTAAAAATAACTGTAGAAAATACGCATAGATTTATATATAATACATATAATATATATTGTTGCGTGCCATGTACCTGGAGGCCGGTGGTCGGCGGCTGTTTCGTAACACTTTGTGGACTGGCCCCTGACTCATAGACCGGGTGGCTACGTGATGGAAGTCACGCCGAAGCTACGTCATAGATACCTGTCCCAACTGCGCTTTTACCCTGCGAAGCGGCCTACGAGAGTCAAATCACGTCCGAAACATGATGAAGTGTCTGTTTTTAGACCCCTGTAATGCGGTTATTCCCCGACTGTTTCGAAGAGTATAAGAGGGCCGAATCGAAAGATTTGGGAGAGTTCGCTATTGGTTGTGCTAGAGGAAGGTGCTATGCTAGTGGAGATAGACTGGTGAAGACATCTTGGTGACGTCAGAGTCTACTGTGAGACGGCAGGCGGCTACCTTCGGAGCAGTGTTGGGCGAAACAAGAGGACTGCTGCGGGGGCTGACGGGCGAAGAGGAGGTGCGCGACGGGAGTCGAACCGAAGACCTCGAGAGTGAAGACAGCGGTGCCCTCAGGGTGCTGCGCAGCACACGGCGATTCATCACCACTGCGGACTATTAAGGTTGTACAACGTCACTATTTGAGAGACTGTTGATTGAATATATAACTGAATTTTATTGTGATTTGTAGTGTTTGATTAATTTATGGTAGACATTTTTTGTGCTTTAATTGTCAAAGTTAGTTAATGTGTCTGTGAAACAGGAGTAATTGTGTGCATAACTAATTGTGTAGTGAAAGTTCTAGTTGATTGCTGTTTTGTGGTTTTGT
This sequence comes from Medauroidea extradentata, assembly GCA_003012365.1. NCBI lineage: Eukaryota > Metazoa > Arthropoda > Insecta > Phasmatodea > Phasmatidae > Medauroidea > Medauroidea extradentata. The sequence goes on from PNEQ01057464.1 coordinate 40,683, forward strand.
AAGCTTTGTGAACTTGTATATCAATAACTTAATTCAACTCTTTTTATTTGTAATTATAAGACCTCTATCCCAAAAAACTTATGGGAATTGCCTACATATAAAGTTTTTGTCTAAAACTGGTAACAATATTATACATGTAACGCAAAAAAAAAACTTTGCTTCAATAATAATTGTATTGAAAGCACTTCAAGGCATGTTTTGGTGCGAATTATTTCACTAAAGTAATTTTTTTATGAGTAGGTCTTCAACACAACATTTTGACCTCGACATTTTACTACCGTAAGACTGTGGGCATGTGGGATGACTTAAAATATTTTTTGCATGGATGGCAGCCCTGTGAAATGAATTTTACTTGTGGAAAATTCCATCCTAATGTCACTCCACGGGTCCAATGTCACCTTTACGCTACGTGCTAAGTACGGGAAGTAATAATTTCTTATTAAAAATATAAAAGTCATCTGAGTTGATGTGTGAAAGATTTGCGGTGTACATAGTACTTTACTGCAAGTCTCTCAACCTCGTAAATTTCATTGCAGCGCCCATCTATTTTACTGTTACATTTTAAACGCAGTTTCTCTTAAACTGAGTGCGTAAACAAGTTTATTTGCAGCTAACGCGACCTTGGCTAGCAGATGTGTGGAAGGCATCCGTGTCTCGAACGCAGTGGAAAAAAAAATGTTTGTTACAATCAACCGTATACATGTTTGTACAGGACGTAACACGGTTGTACAAGTTTCATCAACTAAATACTTGTTTGCATAGTTGGTTTCAACAAGAGTAGTAAGTTCAGTTAAACAAACATTTTATATTGAGAATGATAAAGGTTGTCTTGTTCGGCTATCGTGATCTTTGTCTGATAAATACGTTTTTGTTTCACCTCCTACAAACATATACCGGGTGCAATGTAATTCGAGGATAAATGCTGTACCACGTGATTCTGCGTGGTTGAATCTAAATAAAATATATAGTTCCCCAGTAAATATACATAATATTTTCAGAAACCGTAATATAGAATGCTAAGCGGGCATAAGAGTGACTGAATTACGAGTTCGAAATTCTAAGCGACCAAAAAAAAAAAAAAAACTGTTAGGTGAAGCAAATGAATTAAGAGTTCGAAATTCCAAGCGACGAAAAAAAAAAAAAAAAAAAAAAAAAAAAAAAAAAAAAAAAAAAAAAAAAAAAAAAAAAAAAAAAAAAAAAAAAAAAAAAAAAAAAAAAAAAAAAATCCGTAAGGTGAAGTACGTTAGGGTGGCATTAGGCGTACAATCGTGCTTCAGGTCCATCTTGGTTGCCTTGTGCACCCGGAGCCATTAACGTGTTCAATCAACTTCGCTTGTCTACTGCATGTCTTGTTTGACATAACTGACTTCTACCTACCGTATGTATAATATTAGGCGCAGCGTTGTAACACCGCCATTACTCTTCCCTAATTGCAGTGGTGATATACCGCACATTTTGTAACAACTGGTTTCAGGATTTATTTCATTTTCTATTGAAATCTAAGACCCTACACTGTAAAAAAGTATTCTGGTTGGTACAATATTTTTGTTAAAACAGGGACAACAGTCTAGTTTCGTTGTTGGTACTACTTGTAAAAAAATCACAATGTACGCATACCGATACCCTCATGTGAAAACCTCGTTACTCCAAAATCTATTTTTTAACAGGCGAGGGAGTCTTTTGCTGGTTACAATCCAACAATAAAGCCTCGTGAGCTCTAATTTTTGCTTTAATATTTTTAAAAAACATATCTGGAGATACATGTGAAAACCTCGTATCTCCAAAATCAGTTTTTTTTTTACAGGAGATAAGAGTTTTTCGCTTGTTACAATCCAACAATGGATTTGCGAGAGTTCGGATTTTTGCTTTTAAAATTTTGAAAAACATAACTGGAGATGCGTGCTTTTCGCAGTTGATAAGGAATTTTCTTCGGGGTAGAATGTAAAAACAAACGAAAATATAAAAAAATGGAGTTATGAGGTTTTCTCATGAGGGTATCGATACGCACACTTATTTCCGCATTCTAAAATGAATTAATACACGACGTTCGTTAGCAAAGAGTACGTAAACGTAGTCACAAAGAGTATGCAAACCTAAAGGTCTGAAACACCACCAAACCATTGACAAAAGTCATGCTCACCGGCCAACCTAACTTTACAGGAGTGTCTTATCACATTCTTAAAGCAATGCGTCTTTAATTCTAAAATTACGTATTGATCTTTTAGATAGCCATATCATGTTTCAGGTGACGAAATGTAATAAAGTCCGACACAAAACTATATTATCGAATAAAATATGTGATCTAGTAGTAAATGTTTTAGGTTGGCATCGATACTGGGACTCACTAAAAATAAGAAATGTTAGCCGCTACCTATTGTTACCCCTTGGTTCCTACAGCAATATATTCGGTACAAGTAACAATATGATCTAAAAGAAAATTGCTTTTTGCTCCGTCTACAGAATATATTGTTATACGTACAGTATAGAGATTGTGGAAACTGGCTGGAATCTTTTCTGCCAGCGTACTGCACAAGAATTGTCATTGGCCCAGTCAAATGTAGACTCACCAGTAATGAAAGAAACTCATAAGGAATTAATACATTACATTGAAGCCTAACAAGCTGACAACTTTTTCTGCAATAATTTACCATTCTTACTTAAATAGAATACCACTTCGGAGTGTTGCCCCTATTTTATTTAGTTAAATTAATTATTTTTTCATCCATAAGCAAGAGCATATATCGAAAAACTGTTGCCTAGTTATGTTAAAAGTTGTTTTTACCAAGTAGTCTAATATTTTCTAGACAAAAATGGTATAGATTTTGTTAATTAGTTCATTAACTAGAATTTGCTTCATTGCCTGAAACCACTGCGTATTTTGTCTTGACAAAATTAGTTAACAAAGAATAACTATTTTTAACGAAACTGTGCAAAAGATTTTCGATATATTCTCTCGTTTAGGATTAAAAATAATATTTATAAAATCAGTTTGAAAGTATTAATCATGGTCTTAACAGAAGTATGGTACCCACAACAATACTTGGCTTTCGGTGTAATACATATTTTAACAGCATTTTCGAGTTATTTTTGATTACATTTTCAAGGCGTACGGACATATCCTAAATTACACGAGTTCCAGGTAAGCTAGGGAAGTGGGCGTTACGTCTCGTCGACAGCGAGGTTATTAGAGACAGAGAGACAGTGGAACACAACTTGATACAATGACAGGAGTTGGAAGAGGAATCGGCCATGGCCTCTGTTAATGAACTATTCATGCATTTACCTGGAATGATTTCGGGAAACAACTAAAAAATCTGAAATCAGGATGGCTGGAGCCGGGGATCGAACCCGGGTCGGCTTGAATGCGAATCCAACGTGTTACTTTTTTTTATGTAGCGGCGAGGCGTTAGTTTCCGCATAATTCTGCACCAAACATTCCCCCCTGTAATATGACTTATTTGAGTAACCCTGAGTAACTTTCGTGAGACAATTGAAGGCTTTGGTGGATGAAGATGGCATGTCACATTTATGAACTTCTCAGAAACACGCAATAAAAATTATTTTAGAAGTAAATTTCCAAGGTGTGTTAAACTTCACAAAACTTGTAATATGTTCGTAGCATACGTAAAGCAAATCATCAAGATTCATCAAGTTGGTATAAGGTCAGAAGTTTACAAATGTAACACGCCCCTTTCATCCACCAAACCCTTCAATTTTATAAAGACACAAATTCACACCCAGCCAGACCTGGGAATCGAACCCAGAACCCCTCGCACCGAAGTCGGCCGCTCAACCAACTGAGCTACGGGGAGGAGGTCGGCTCCGTTGCGCCATCTTGCTCGGTCATTAGCTACACTACACCAAACCTTAGTGCAAGTGCAGGAAACAGTTTGTCTTGCCAGGCCGGTGTTACGCAAAGCTATGTTGGCAGCTAGTAACGTCCCTATACATCATAGCAGTGCGCAGTCAGCTGCACCGAGGCAAGCAGTTTGTCACTCTGTGTAGCCGAGAATACTCGCTGTCATTTCCGTCGTATTCCGACTTGAAAGTGTGCTCATTACAGGGCCACGCACACGAAGAGCGCACGACTCTCTGCCAAGGTCATACTAGCTCTTGAAATACACACTACACTCTGGTTTGTGTAACTTATCCAAGACAAAATTTACAGCACAACAATAACGAATAAATAATGCCGTTTGGTGAAAAAAAAAGGGGGGGGGACGGAAAGAGAAAAAAATCGGGATACAAAACCTTCCCCCCCCCCCCCCAAGTACCACAAATTTCAACAAATATTTCAAATCGATATGTTACTATCTATTAAATAAGTATAACTGCAGTCCATCCAAGCAAACAAAATCAATGATTTTTCTTTGTGTGTGTATGTAGGGATATGTATGCAGGCTATCTAGAAACAAATTCATAACAAGCATACTACGAAAATCCTAGGCTAAATTGGAGGTGAAAATGTGATTTTATACGCATTATGCTAGGCCATTCCTACTCGTGCATTTATCATCAACAACTTTCACACAGCAACAAGTAGTAATACGACCGTGAATGATACTGTACATTTTGGCAGTATAAAATGAGTCTTTGAAATAACCGCCAGTTAACACGCTGTTAAGGGTGCGGTCTACAGCAATTTTCATCACCACGTTTTTATTTTTATATTTGTACCATATTTTTTTTTGTTTTAGACATAAAACGTGATTAAATTTTGCTCTTATAAAAATGCCGAAACTAAAAATAAAAATTTTAAAAATTCAATAATTTTTTTAATTACAAATAATTTTTCATCCTTATTTTTATGAGCATGATATTGTAGTCTGCAATGTCTTTATCCTCTGTGATTTTTTGAGTTTGGTATATCAGTTGGTTTTAGTGTAGTCGTTAAAACGGAAACATGTGAAATGTCTTCCGTGGCCAGCAACATGGCGGAAACGCCTACCGCCAATCAGCGTAAGTCGGCTGCTCTGCTACCCGGCAGCCGGGCCAATAGGAAACCTGCCATAACACGCAGGAACCAAACATACACGTAGCTGGTATAGGTTAAAATTTTAGTGCTCACTTAATCCCGAACTAAATATTTTCACGTGTCCCCATTGTGCCAATGTACGGAAAGAAAACACACTTCAGACAAGGTCGGAACCTCATTGTTTAGACACCGCGCTCATAAAAAACACTTTTGCTAAGCTCTCCAACATGGTTAAAAAACGGCCTTTTCAGACTTCCGTACTTCAAAATGTACTAACCGGATGTATGTGAAAGTCATATTGCGACCTGCACTGAACTTTGCTACAGACTTTCCACCAATAAAATTATGTTCTCACATCTTTAGCAGGGCTTTTTCGAATGTTCACTTTGTCCCGAACCGCCTATATAAACAATTTCGGGCAAACAATAAGTGGCGAAGTTCGCCGTCATCAAACGAGCCGCCACGTCATTTCACGTCTGTATTACTATACCCTATCCATTCTCAGGTTGCAGCTAATTTAGTCAAGTGAATAGCAATAAAATGTTTGCATAGTTTAAATTTCATTTTAATTACTGGAAAATACAAGCAATGTTTGTAACGGCACATACACAATGTTAAGAATGAAGACATAATTAAATTGTTTTGATTTACTTCGTTAGCAATTTTTATTTCTGCTGCAACCTTAGAGTGGACGGAGTATATCTAGTCTGTGTTAGAGAGTAGGAAGGGACTCGCACGCACAGGCTTGTGCCGGTTAGAGTAGGTTATTTAGCTGGTGTTAGGAAGTTAGCGAGGCCTTACCGCGGTAGAGACCTTGTGACCTAGAGATCAATACGGTGCCGCGCCTTAATGAGCTGCCGACCGCAGGAGATAATGAGGCGAAGCTGAGGCCTGGGGCCGTCGTCGCTGAGAGTTTGGCGGGTGCTCGCTCGTCTGTTGTCATGTCGTTTGTTTGCGCGGGAAGTTAATCTCGTACGTGGGACCACCGTCAAGTGAAAGCCCCGCCTCGCCAAGGTCACCACTGTGGTTCGTGATTTGAAATCGCGAGTGTACATTGGCGCTTTATTTTGTCCTTGAATAAATTTATAAAGGTGACGCGCCATTCCTTCCTCCACGTTGGGCTAGTTTTGTAAGTAGATTTTCTAACCGTCAATGTTGCCGCATATCAACTTCTTAGGCCGTGTACCAAATAGCGCAAATGTTAGCACTCGATGCACTTTCATTCGGAAATGACGTCAGAAGACTGTTCTTCCATAAGCAGTGCTGAACTCTCTAAGACAAGATCATTATCTAGCATGAACAGAGGATGATGACATATACCTACGTATGAATGTGCGAGTGAATGTAATAATCTTTTTATTTATTTGTTTTCTTTATTGTACTGAGATTTAAAATTTTTCTTCTTTCTTTTTAAAAATTTTGAACTTTAATTCTTTAATTTTATTAATTAATTTAGCAATGTGAATTCAATATTTCTTTTTCTTCTCCTGTTACATTGTAAAATGCTTCCTTATTATGTATACCGAGGTTAAATGCAAGATACGGCGACTTCGCCTTAAACTTCGCCACAAAAAAATTAAGACGAATAAATAATTCAGAGTGTGAGTGCGCGTGTGCGAGCGCGCGAGTGCGGGTAGCGAGTGTGTGAAAATGCATGCTCATGCACACCCTAAGGCCGGGTCTCAAATAAGAGTGTGTTCACTCTCACTCCACACTCTCACTCTCGCCCACTCTCGTTCACTCTTCAATTAAATTGAGACAGCCACCCTCGGATGCA